>PJEM01008263.1:0-84814 GCA_004023845.1 Helogale parvula
TATTACATGGCAATGAGAAAGAATGAAATCTGGCCATTTTTAGGAAAGTGGATGGACCTTGAGGGTGTCATGCTAAGTGAAATAAGTCAGGCAGAGAAGTACAGATACCATATGTTTGCACTCATAGGTCTAACAGGAAATTTTCAGAATGATCTAGCTTCAAGAAAAGCAAGCAGTTAGTAGTGCTTAAGAAAAATTGATTCAGTATCAAATGGATAATTGATACCTGTCACAACACAGCATTTTATTTACTGTTAAGTGAGACTGCAATACAATCTAAGCTTATTTTGGGAGTGTTTGCTGTATAATTGGATTTAATGAAATGTTTAGAGGTGCAGTAGGCATGACTTTGAGTAGATAATGAAAGAAAATGCAAAATGCTTATTGATTCATGATGTGGTTTCATCTTAGCTAGGGCAAACCGTGCAGTATTTAATACATAGTAGCAGAATATTTACTATTGAAGCTTGAAAAGATGTGAGTTCTTTGTGTGCAATCTTTCATTTATGCATGTGAGAGGGTTTTCGTTTTTTTAATCTTTTTACATTGCAGTACTTGTTTTGCTTGTTGGTGGTGTTTGCTTATTTAATACATTCCGTCAAGGACAGAAATTACATGCTGTTTTTCCCCCCTCCCTAGGGAGTGTGTCTTAGGTTTTTCCCTTATTATTTTCTTTACTTTTTTTTTCCCTCCTCATTTTTTTTTGGTGGTTGGGGTGGTTATGTTTAAATGAAGTTGCTTTTACAGCACCAAAGACTTAATCATCCATTTCCTATATAAAAGGTAACTACTTTTTTGCATGGACCTCAAGTATACTGTAGTATAGAGGTGGAATTTAAGGAAAGGTATTAAGCAGGCTGTGTTGTAGCTTATGGGAAAGTAATTAATTGTATCATGTATCTTGAATGTATCATAGATAAGCTGCTATATAGCGATTGCCACTTCAGATAGCTGTGAAATTAGGTGATTAACTAGTTGGTACTTAACCTTCTAATTTCTGTATAAGTCTAATTACATGAAATAGAAGTGGGGGTTTCGATTTTTTACTTTGTTTTTCGGTTTGGAGTGTCATTGAAACTACTGTAGTGTAAATGACGGAAAATAATTGCATATGTTAAAAAACTGAATTGTGTTAAAAAAAAGAAAGAATGCCTGCTCTTGCTCAGGAAAGAAAGTCTTACCTGCAACAAGCCTTTCTTTTCTTTTGCTAATTACTTTCTGGCCCCATCCTCCTTCCTATAAGAGACTTTCCATTTTGTACAACTCCTTGTAGCTCCCCCCTGCTTGCTACATGGGACACTGCCTGGTTCATGAATTGCTTAATAAAGCCAATTATATCTCTGAATTTACTCAGTTGAATTTTTGTTCCTTAACATTGAATATAGTAAAATGTTAGATGAGAGAGATAAATTGAGGAAATAGCTATTAAAGAAGCAAAAAAAAAAAAAAGTACTGGATGATTTTGGCTATTTTAAGTCCTCTCCAGATTCCAGATGATAGAAGATGTCAGAAATAGCTGCCTAAAGTATGGCACAGAGAAAAAGTCAAGTCAGTGATTATACAGCCTTTTACCAACAATTTAGAAAGATCAGGATATTCAAACACTAAAAGAACCCTTTCATATGATTTGGGATGTGCCACACAGATCCTCATCAAGCAAACCAGAGGTCTTCTAGAAAGTTTAAGGGATTTGTCAGTTGGTCATCTCAGCAGTAATCAAAGTTAAAGAAGGAATAACCTCCAATAGGGTTGTGGGTATGGATTTTGTTAATAAGGTGAAATTTCTGCAACATCCACAAGTTTTTGAGATTTTATTTCATAGGTAAACACTGCCACCTTAAAAATAAAATGACTTAAAGAGTACAAAATGAAAGTAAGCCACCAGACCTCCAATTTTAGACTGACAAGAAGCAGGAATGCGGGGGACCAGCCCACGCACCCCAGTTGAAAGGACCCTGAGCAGGGGGTTGGTGTGGCCACAATATCTATAAGAAAGAAGACAGAAAACATGAATGGTGGTAAAGCCACACTTTACTAAGGTAGTCAGTGTCTTTTATGCCATAGAGGATTACATTTTTTTTCTTTAATGATTACATAGTTTATGGTCCTTGAAAAAGTAAAAACATGTTCTGGGAAGTATCATTTTTTTATCACAGAAGAGAGAACAGCTGTGAGAACAGAAGTAAAAAGAAAACAGGAATGAGGGAGTCTGTCTCTCAAAGAATTTTCTTTTCTTCAAGGCCCTTTAGCAGTTATGTCTGGGCAAGACGCTTAGCATCTAAGAAGTTTACTTTAGACAGAGGATTGTGTTTGCCCCCAACAGCAGGCAATGAGCTGGGAACAGAAATAATGTAAGGGAAAGCTGGCGTCACTAACTGACCCAAGTTGATTCAAAACTTAAAAGTATATGCCTTTTTGCTTTTGCAAAGCAATGAGAAAATTATAGACAGGATAAACAGAAGCCACATGTGTGGCCCAGGATGCCAAAAGTTGTTTCACAGTCTTTCGGCTTGTTCCTCAACTTCCCCGGAGGCATAGCCATCAACGGTTGGACACTTATATAGATTCTCCTGTGCCCTAGAGGCAGTGCCATCAACGGTGCTATGCGGGAGATTTTTTTGGCTTACTGGGCCCCAACACAGGCTAATAAAACTAGTCAGCTGCAAACACATTGTTACCTTTCATGAAAATTATAGAATGACTCAATGGGTAAATCTGAACTCCATGCAAAATTATTCTCAGGCCTTGACATCTCATCATTTAAACCCCAATATTTTCCCAGCCATACTTCACAAGTGCACTGTCTTTGCACATTCCATTTTCCCCTTTTTGAACTTCAATGCCATCCTATCCCTTCCTAGTTATGCCTGCCTCACCATTGTATGTATGCTATGTTGAGGGTAAAAAAACCTTGTCTCTTTATATTCACTGGTCCATGAAAAAAAGGAATTTTATCTCAGAAATGTGGTTACATTACATTCAGAAATCTTGAATTGATACTCTACTGGAATATTTGGTGGGCCTTATAATGGAGTGAATCTAATTTGCATGTAGTTGAGTCAAGGGTCATTAGCAGACACAGGATGGACTGTTGTGGGTAGAATACTAATATCACCTCCAATGAGCCAAACCCTTGTATAAACCTGTACCTTGAGTGTACATGGAACTGGTGAGCATAATATTGAATGTCACTACTGTGATTAGGTTACATTATATAGCAAGAAGGGATTTTGCACAGGTAATTTAAGTCCAAAAATAGTTGAATTTGACTTGTTTAAAATGGATATCATCATGAGTATGACTGACTTAATTAAGTAAAAGCTTTTAAAAATAGGGACTGGGCTCTTCTAGAAGAGAGAGACTTCCTTGCTGTCTATGAAGAACAAAGTTACTCTGAATTTTACAGTTGAAAATAAATGAATTCAGTCAAGGACCACATGAGTTTAAAAGAGGACCCTAAGGCATCATCAAAATAAAAAGCTTCTGCACAGCAAAAGAAATAATAAAAAATAAAAACCTAAAAGGCAACTATGGTATGGGAAAAGATATTTGCAAATGACATATCTGATAAAGGGATAGTATCCATAATAGATAAAGAACTTATAAAACTCAACAGACAAAAAATAATAGCCGTTTAAAAATGGGCAAAAGATATGTGTCAGAATGGCTAAAATCAACAATACAAGAAACAACAGTTGTTGGTGAGTATGTGGGGAATGGAAAACTCTTGAACACTTTTGGTGGGAATGCAAACAGGTACAGCCACTCTGAAAATCAATAAGGAGGTTCCTCAAAAAAATTAAAAATAGAACTATCCTATGATACAGCAATTGCAGTACTAGGTATCTACCCAAAGAATACAAAAATACTAATTGAAAAGAATACATGCACCCCAATGTTTATAGCAGCATTATAAATAATAACTAAACTATTGGAACAACCCAAGGGTCCGTGGACTGATAAATGGATAAAGCAGATGTGGTATATATACACAAGGGAATATTATTCAGCCATAAAAGAATGAAATTTTGCCATTTGCCATGAAGTGAATAGAGTTAGACAGTATTATACTGCGTGAAATAAGTCAGACAAAGACAAATAGCATATGATTTCACTCATATGTGGAATTTAAGAAACTAAACAGATAAGCATGGGGATGGGAAAGAAAGGCAAGCCAGAAAACAGACTCTTCGCTATAGAGAACAAATTGATGGTTACCAGAGGGGAGGTGGGTGAAGGGATGGGTTAAATGGGTGATAGGTTTTAAAAAGGGCACTTGTTGAGGTGAGCACTGGATGTGTATGCAAGTGATGAATCACTAAATTGTACACCTGAAACTAATATTACACTGTATGTTAACTAACTTTAAATAAAAACTTGAAAAAAGAAAAAAAATGGTGAGAGTAGATGGACATTCTCATCTTGTTCCTGATCTTACAGGGAAATCGTAATCATTTTACAAATGAGTATGATGTGAGCCAAGGGCTTATCATATATGGCATTTATTATATTGAGGTTATGTTCTATGGATATCCACTTTGTTGAGACTTTTTATCATAAATGAATGTTTGATTTTGTCAAATACGTTTTCTGAGTCTATTGAGAAATCATATATATGGGGTTTATCCTTCATTTTGTTAATGTGGTTTATCATGTTGATTGATTCATCAATGTTGAACCATTCTTGCATCCTTGGAATAAAGGCAACTTTTCATTGTGTGTGATTTATTTAATGTATTATTGAATTCAGCTTGGTAATATTTTGAGGAGGATATTTACATCTGCATTCATGAAAGATTGGCCTATAATTTTTTTCTCTTGTGATGTCCTTGTCTGGTTTTTGTATTAGGGTAATACTGGTATTATAAAATAAGTTTTAAAGAATTACCTCTCCAATTTTTTGGAAAAGATTGAAAAGGACTGGCATTAATTCTTTTTTCAATATTGGGTAGAAATCACCAGTGAAGCCATGGAACTGATTCAATCTCATTGCTATTAATTTGTCTATTAATATTTGTGATTTCTTCATGAGTTGGTCTTAGAAAGTTTTATGTTTCTAGGAATTTATCCTTTTCTTCCAGGTTGCCCAGTTTCTTGAAGTACAATTTTTCATACTAGTCTCTTATGATCCTTTGTATTTCTGTGATATCAGTTGTAATCTCTTCTCTTTTGTTTCTTATTTTATTTATTTGAGTTTTCTCTCCTTTTTCTCAGGAGAGTCTAGCTAAAGATTCATAATTTTTGTTTATCTTTTCAGAAAACTAGCCCTTAGTTTCATTGATCTTTTCTCCTATTTTTTTATTCTCTATTTCCATTTATTTCCACTCTGATGTTTCTTATTTTGTTTCTTCTACTAAATTTTTGCAGTATTTTTTCTTCTTTCCTAGTTCCTTGAGGTGTAAAATTGGTTTTTTTATTTGATATTTTTCTCATTTCTTGAGGTAGGCATTTATCTCTAAGAACTTCTTTCTTGGAACTCTGTATCTCACAAATGTTGGTGCAATTCCATTTTAATTTATCTCAGTATATTTTTAAATTTCACTTTTGATTTCTTTCTTGAGTCATTGGTTTTTCAGTATCCTGTTGTTTAGTATCCACATATATGTGAATTTTCCAGTTTTCTTCTTAAAATTGATTTCTAGTGTCATGACACTGTGATCAGAAAAGATGTTTGATATGATTTCAATCTTCTTAAGTGTATTGAGACTTGTTTTGTGGACTATCATATGATCTATCCTGATTTTCCCTTTTTGAAAGTCATTTACAAAACAAAACTTTAAATTTTTGAGGTATTATAGAGCTATCTCTAGAGAAGAGAAAAACCTCAACAGAGATACTATCATCTCATCTAAAACCTCGATAGAGAGGGATACTATCATCTCATCTATAACCATAGGGCACAGAAAGATGAATCTGTCCCCTTTAGCTGACACATTTTCCTTGGGCTCGGTGGGCCAATTACAGGCAGAGCCAGGAGAAACTGCCCCCTGACTCCACATACTCGAACCCTGGCTAGGAAGCCACCCGCCTGTAGGAGTACATCTCATCTCAGGCCATAGCATTAAAGTGCCTGGACTAAGATTTGGAAATGAAATGGGTCTTGAAAAATACAAATTGCCCCACCCCCGGCACAGGGAGATCTGACCAAAAAGAATGGCTTGCATGCTTGGTTCCAGAAGGAATCAGGGCGCCACCATTCTTCTCCCCACAACCACCAAGGTAGGACCTCAGGGAGCAGCCAGTGGGACCTTCACTGGAGGCGAGATGGACCTACACAAAACCACGCCCATCTGGGCGGGAGAGCTGCCTTTTTACTTCTTTCCTTTTCTTTTTCTCCTTCACACCAGCACCCCTCCCCCCAGCCAGGGAAATACCAACATTGATGTACTGCCATGATTAGACCAATTCTTGCTAATCAGATATATTTTTCCCTATCTTATTCTTATCTTTCTCCTCCACTGCTTTAATGCTTTTAGACTGTTTTGTCTTTTCTTGTTTTTGACACCCCCCTTTTTCTTCTCTTTTCTTTTTTTTTCTTTCCCCTTTTGGTTTGCTTGTTTGTTTGATTTGTCTGTATGTTGGCATGCCTTTGTTCCCTGTGTGTTTTTCTGTCTGTTTTCCTTTCCAGGGTTACCTCAAGAAATAAGACAAAATATACATGTAGGAGAGTCCCAAATATCACTGAACAGAGAAATAAAATAATGAAAGGCACAAAAGAGAAACTGAGAGACACCATTAAAAGTATACTTCCTAAATGAACAGGCCCTGGACAGTCAATGTGCCTCCTTCAATAGAGCAATACTAATAGGTGCAGAGTGCATGAAGAGCTTTTAAAACTGACAAGAGACAGAAAGGTAGCCAAAATTATGGAACGAAAAACTCTCCACTAAAGAAATTCCAGGAAGAAGTTCAGCCACAAAACTGCTCAACACAGATATAAGCAACATAAATGAGCAAAAATTTAGAAGCATTGTCATAAAATTAATTGCTAGGCTTGTAAAAAGCATGGAAGATATCAGAGAAGCTATTGATACAAAGACTAGAGACATTCAAATAGCTGGGACACATTAAACAATGCTATAATTGAGGTGTATGATAAAATGGAGGTGAACACTGCACAGATTGGAGAGGCAGAGTGGAAAATAGGTGAATTAAAAGAGACAGTTATAGAAAAAAGAGGAAGTTGAGAAAAAGAGAGAGAAATTGATACAGGAGCAAGAAAGGAGAATTTGAGACCTGAGTGATACAATCAAACAGAACAATGTCCATATTATAGGAATTCCTGAAGAAGAGGAAAGAAAAAAGTCCTGAAGGGGTATGTGATAAAAGTATAGTCAACAACTTCACCAATCTGGAGAAGAAAACAGACATTGAAATATAAGAGCACAGAGACTCCCCTCTTATGTAACTTGAATCTACCTTCCATAGTGAACCTGGCAAAATATAAGGATAAAGAGAGAATTCTGAAAGCAGCTAGGGATAAAAGGGCCCTAACATACAAAGAGAAACCTATCAGAGTTGTTATAGACCTATCTAATGAAACATGGTAGACCAAAAAGGAATAGCGGGAAATCTTCAATGTGAAAAGCAGAAACAATATGCAGCAAAGAATCCTTTATCCAGGAAGACTGTCATTCAAAATAGAAGGAAAGATAAAAGTGTTCCCAAATAAACAAAAATTGAGAGAATTCATGACCACCAAAGCAGCCCGACAAGAAATCCTAAGAGGAAATGTTGCAAGGAACACAAGGTACCAGAGATACCACTACAGAGAGCACAATGAATCTAAACCCATATTTTTCGATAATAACACTGAGTGTAGATGGATTCAATGCTCCAATCAAATGGCACAGGGTAGCAGAATGGATAAGAAAAAAACAAAATCCATCTATTTGCTATCTACAAGAGACGCATTCTAGACCTTAAGACACCTTCAGATTGAAAGTAAGGGGATGGAGAAATATCTACCATGTGACTGGAAGTCTAAAGAAAGCCAAGAAGCCATACTCATATCGGACAAACTGGACTTTAAAGTAAAGGCAGTAACAAAAGGTGAAGAAGGACATTATGTGATAATTACAGGGTCCCAACAACAGGAAGAGCTAACAATTTTAAACATCTATGTGCCAAACTCGGGATCACCCAAATACATAAAACAATCACAAGAGAAACAACCTTATCGATAAGAATGTGCTGACTGCAGGATATTTTAACACTCCACATACAGCAATGGATAGATCAACCAGACAGAAAATCACTAAAGAAACAACAATGTAGCTGAGCAACACATTGGAACAGATGGAATTGATAGATATATTTAGAACTTTACATCCTGAGGTTAGGGAATTCACTTTCTTCTCGAGTGCGCTTGGCACATTCTCCAAGATAGATCACATACTGGTTCTTAAAGTAGCCCTCAATAAATGTAAAATAACTGAGATTACACCACACACCCTTTCCTATCACAACGCTATGACATAAAGAAATGGAAAAACATTCCATGCTCATGGATCGGAAGAATAAACATTGTGAAAATGGCATTTTTCCCCAAAGCAATTTATACACTGAATTCAATCCCCAATGTTGCACCAACATTCTTCTCAAAGCCAGAACAAGCTATCCTCAAATTCATATGTAACTGTAAAAGACCACGATTAGCCAAAGTAATATTGAAGAAGAAAACCAAAATGAGAGGCATCACAATACCAGACTTTAGCCTCTATTGCAAAGTTGTCATCATCAAGACAGCATGGTATTGGCAAAAAAACAGACATATAGACCAGTGGAATAGAATAGAGAACCCAGAACTGGGCCCACAAGTGTATGGCCAACTAATCTTTGACGAGACACGAAAGAGTATCTGATGGAAAAAAGACTGCCTTTTTGGCTGGTGGTGCTGGGAGAACTGCACAGCAACATACAGAAGAATGAAACTAGACCATTTTCTTACACCATACACAAAAAGAAACTCAAAATGGCTGAAGGACCTGAATGTGAGACAGGAAACCATCAAAATCCTTGAGGATAAGGTAGGAAACTGCCTCCTTGACCTCACTCGCAGCAATTTCCTACTCGACACATCCCCAAAGGCAAGGGAATCAAGAACAAAAATGAACTACTGGGACCTCATCAAAATAAAAAGCTTCCGCACTGCAAAGGAAACAATCAAGAAAACTAATAGGCAACCAATGGAATGGGAAAAGATAGTTGCAAATGACATATCAGATAAAGGACTAGTATCCAAAATCTACAAGGAACTCACCAAACTCCACACCTGAAAATGAATAATCCAGTGAAGAAATGGGCAGAAGACATGAATAGACACTTTTCCAAGGAGGACATCCAGATGACCAAGAGACACATGAAAAGATGCTGAGCATTACTTATCATCAAGGAAATACAAATCAAAACCACACTGACATACCATCTCACACTGGTCAGAGTGGCTAAAATGAATAAATCAAGAGATGCTGGCAAGGATGTGGAGAAATGGGCACCCTCCTACACTGTTGGTGGGAATGCAAAATGGTGCAGCCTCTCTGGAAAACAGTGAGGAGGTTCCTCAAAAAATTATCAATAGAATCCTCTAGTGCCCAGCAATAGCACTGCTAGGGTGTGGGGGACCAGCCCACACACCCCAGTCGAAAGGTACCGAGTAGGGGGTTGGTGTCGGTGCAATATCTATAAGAAAGAAGACAGACTACGACAGACAAGACAGACAATGTGAATGGTGAAAAAGCCACGTTTTACTAAGATAGCCAGGGTCTTATATACCATGGGTGATTATATCATTTCTTTAATGGTTACATAGTTCAAGGTCTTTGAAGTAAAGACATGCTCCGGAAAAGGTCATGCTTAACAGGAATAATCAAGTCATTGCAAGAGAAGGATTCCCTATTAATAGTCTGGCTCCAAGCAGAAGATAAGCCTGAAGAATTCTATGAGGAGATTTCCATTTCTTAAGGCCCCTCATCAGTTATGCATGGGCAAGATGCTTATCCTTTAATAAGCAAATTTTTGGCAGAGGATTGTGGTAACTCCCAACAGCAGACAAAGAGCTAGAAAGCAAAGTAAGGAGAGGGCTGGAGCCACTGACTGACCCAAGTTGATTCACAGCCTAAAAGTATATGCCTCTTTGCAAAGCAATGAGAAAATCATAGGATGAACAGAAGCCACATGTGCGGCCCAGGAGGCCAAATATTGTTTGAGGTTTGTTTGTTTTTTGTTTTTTGTTTTTCGCCTACTGGGCCCCAACACTAAGGATTTACCGAAGGGATACAGAAGTACTGATGCATAGGGGCACATTCACCCCAATGTTCATAGCAGCACTTTCCACAGTAGCCAAACCATGGAAAGAGCCTAAATGTTAATCAACTGATGAATAGATAAAGAAGATGTGGTTTATATATACAATGGAATACTACATGGCAATGAGAAAGAATGAAATCTGGCTATTAGCAGCAACGTGGATGGCCCTCGAAGGTGTCATGCTGTTATACCCAAGTTTCCAATATCGTCCTCAAAAACCATAGACTGCCAGGGAGACTGAGTCACACATGCAAAAGCAAAGGGTGGTTTTATTATGGGCTTAGGCTGGACGAGCCTAAGCTAGGGCTCTCAGACTTTACTGGCACAGTGGATTCATGATGAGAGCCCCAAACATGGCGGGGTAGGGCTTTTATGAGTTTTGGGAAGGGGGAGTTACAGGAAATTGTGACACAGGTACAGGGGTCCAATCATTACTATACGATACCATTGACAGCAGGTTTAACCATTAGTTGATACTTTTGGTGGGAGCCAATCACAGCATTTAGAGTATTGACCAATCACAGAGTTGTCCCAGGACCTTCACATAGGGCGTGACTAGTCTTAAGCAATAGGTGATTATCTTATAGCCTCCATCCTTAGGCCTGCCCTTAGAAATGTTGAAAGTGTTAGCTGGCCTTTCCTGATTGGGTGTTACAAGGGTTGTCCCTCCTTCCTTGGGCAATGTGTGCCCTTCTATTGTCTAATGATTCTGAGAAGCCGAATTCAGACCTGTGTCCTTACAATGCTAAGTGAAATTAGTCAGGCAGAGAAAAACAGATACCATATGTCTTCACTCATCGGTCTAACAGGAGAAACTTAACATAGGCCATGGGGAGGGGAAAGGGTGAAAAAGAGTCAGGGAGAGGGAGGGACGCAAATCATGAGAAATTCTTAAATACTGAAAACAAACAGAGGGCTGAAGGGGAGGGGGAATAGGGAAGGGAGGAGATGGTCATGGAGGAGGGCACTTGTGGGGAAGCCCATTGGGTGTTATATGGAAACCAACTTGAAAACAAACTATTAAAAAAAAAGATGCTCCAAAGTACTACAAGGAAACAGGATTTTTGCACTCTCTTAAACACTCAGAATTTCCAGAGATGAGGCAGACAGGACTTCAAAAAGAAAAGAAAAGAAAATCAATTGAAGGGCACCTGAGTGGCTCAGTCATCCGACTTTGGCTCACCTCATGATCTCACAGTTCATGGATTCGAGCCCCACATCAGGCTCTATGCTGACAGATTGAGCCTGGAATCTGCTTCATATTCTGTGTCTCCCTCTCTCACTCTGCCCTTCCCCTGCTCATGCTCTGTCTTTCTCTCTCTCAAGAATAAATGAACATTAAAACATTTTTAAGTAAGGAAAATCAATTGAACACATATGAATAAGTTTATTTCTAGATGCTCAATTGTATTCCACTGATCTATATCTATCTATCTATCTATTCTTAAGGTAGTATCATAATATATTGATTACTGTTTCTTTATGTTAAGTTTTGAAGTCAGGAAATGTGAGTAATTCTAATTTTTTTGTTTATTTTCAAAAGCATTTTGTTATTTTTGATCCTTTGCAATTCTATATAAATTTCACCATCAGTTAATCAATTTCTGCAAATAATCAGGCATAGATCTTTATAGGAAATGCACTGAATCTATAGATTAATTTGCTTTAAGGAAGTGCATTGAATCCATAGATTATTTTGGAGACAATTGCCATCTTAACAGTATTATCTTCTGATCCATGAACATATTTTTTTTAATTATTGAGATTTTTAATTTCTTTCAGTAATGCTTTACAGTTTTAGAGCACAAGTTTTATACTTTCCTGTTAAATTTATTTCTAAATATTTTAATTTTTGATGGTATTGTAAATGTAATAGTTTTCTTTTTTTTTCTACTACAAGGTTTTAGGTATGTTTATTTATTTTTTTATTTTTTAATAGTTTATTGTCAAATTAGTTTCCATATAACACCCAGTGCTTCTCCCCACAAATGTTCCCCATGACCATCACCCCCTCCCTCCCTCCCCCTACCCCTCCCCGCTCAGTCCATGGTAAATGTAATAGTTTTCTTAATTTCATTTTTGGATTGTGCATTTCAAATGCTTAAAAATACATTTTTTCTTTATATTGATGTTGTAATATGTAAACTTGCAGAACATCATTATTCATTCTACATTTAAGTATTGTATTCCTTAGGGTTTCCTCTATACAAGATCATAGGATCTGAAAATTGACATAATTTTTCTTTTTTCCTTCTCCTTAAGTTTATTTATTGAGTTTTCCACTCTGTCTGAGGCATTAATACAGGTACAAAGGATGCATTATTTAATTTCAAAGCCTCTACCTCAGCTCACAAGGTGGAAATCTAGGACAATTCTATTACCCATAATAAACTGACCAGCAAGTTGAGACTGACCTGGATATCATGCAGGCCTAAGGCAATGTTGTCAATCATGTTAGCTAAAATCATGCCTGATGGCTTTGTAATATATTGATTTGGTTTGGATAAACTAAATTTCTAAGGATTCCATTTAGTGTATGTTTCTTGGTAGGACAGTCCACAAAGAAGAATTCAGAAGATTTAGAAGAGCAGAAGGGAGGCACCAGTCATTTCATAACTTTCATTATTATTCCTGATTTACTGACTCTTTTTTAGCATGAAGCAACATGTGAACCTACAGTTTTCTAACTTTCCTGGATTCTCCTTCAGGTTTTTCATTTTATATATAAATATATAAAATGTCCATGATAAAGGGCCTCAGCTTGAGCTTGTACCTAGGTCAGTGGCAATAAAATGGACATGCGTTGGGATACCTGGGTGGCTCTTTGGTTGAATGTCGAACTCTTTGTTTTGGCCCAGGTCATGATCTCATGGTTTGTGAGACTGAACCCTGCATCAGGCTCTGTGCTGGCAGTATGGAGCCTGCTTAGGGTTCTCTTTCTCTCCCTTTCTCTCTGTTCCTCCCCCTATTCACACTGTCTCTGTCTCTCTCAGAGTAAATAAATTGAGTTTTATTAATAAAAAGAATGGACATTTTTTAAATTTATCCTTGAGGGGTTTCATACTCATTCTGCGAGGATGCAGCCTGCTTGTGATTTTCCCTCTCTGAATTCTAGACTTCAAGATCTAGCACCTGACATGCAGACACAGCCTTAAAGAGATAGTGCTAACAATGATATATTCTAATTTCCTGTAACAAATCCATTTCCACTAATCATATTCTGTAACAAATCTCCATCATCTGACATGAAGACACAGCCTTAAAAATATAGTCCTGACAATAATGTATTTCTACTCCCTATAACAATTGTATACACACACAAACACACAAACATTATATTATATTATATTAAATATATCCAGCATCTGGCATGGAGACATGTGTGTGTGTGAGTGTGTGTGTGTGGTTCTCTTGTTGAATCTTGACTGACGCATCATGGCAACATTCTATACCACCTTTTCTAAAGCCCAATCCTGTATTAGAGATAATGGCTTACAGGATGTATGTTTTAGTGGCCATTTATCCTTCCTACACTTAAGCTCCCTTAAGTGTAACCTTATTTTGGAGACATCTTTCAGTTATTGAGGGCTATATGGTCTACTTTGGCATTTCTTTAACCACTTGAATGTCTCTTATTGTCACTCCTGCTGGGGCAAGCGATTGTGTTTACAGGACTAAGACAAGTTAATATTTTGCTTTCTTATAAAAAGTAAAATACAGGAAGATTTCATGGTGTCTCTGAACAAAACACATTGATTACAATTGTTGGGGCTGTACCAGCCAAGCCTACATTATCCGGAGGAGGAAGAACAAGTTGACAGCATCCCAGAAAGCTGGTAAGCCTTAGGGTTCCTAGTTTAATTGGAATAATTGAGTCTAGTCTTTCCATTTAGAGGGACAGCCTATGAGCAGTCAGTCCAAACGGTCCTATTTGTCTATGTAAATAGCATCCATATGGCATTTATCTGCATTTATGAATAATAGAAGATGGCTATGGTAGTGGCAATGAGAGACATCTGAAGGTATTGAAAAGTGTATTTTGGGAGATTCAGAACCTAGGCTATCCTTGCAGTTTCTGATGGACCTCTCAGATTAAAAACAAGGGAGGTCAACATTAAAGAGAGAGAGAACATATGATTTTCAAAGCAATGAATAATGACTGACTTTACAGTCATTTAAATATAAAATGGTCAAAACAGTTTGAGAGATCCATTCCAGGTCATTTTCTTTCATAAATAAGGCTCCAGGATGATTCAGAAAAATAAAGATGTTTACTGTGCCTTCCTTTCTGTAACCTCTGAGTCTAAAGTATTTCCTCCCCAGGTATTGTGGTTACAGTTTTTCTTCTACCATCACAAAATTGATATGCCTCAGTACAGTTCTTCTTAATTTGTGAATTTAATGTAATCCTGGTAAAAATATCAAGACATAAATTATTTGATTTTAATTTTATCTATAGAAATAAAAATACTAGGTGAATAAAGAACAGTGAAAAAGGAGTGGTCTGATGGGAGACAAACTAGATTATAACATGTACTCCAATGCCTCTATAATTAAAATGTGTGGTATTGACACATGAACAGATTAATAGACACATTTGTCTAGATCAATGGAATAGAATGAAGTCTACAAATATGTTAAGTTATGTAGAAATATAGTAAACAATAAAGACGGACATTTTAGTATAAATGCTATTGGGACAACTGTGAATCAAAGTGGGAAAAAAGAATAAAATAAGATTCATTTTTCAAAACATACACAAGAATAAACTCCAAATGTGCTGGGCATTTAAATGTAGGAAACGTAACAATAAAATTTCTAGAAAAAAATACATATTTTTCTCTATCACAGGTGTAGAAAAAATCTTTCTTAATGAAACTCACAATGTAGATGTGTGGTTGGAAGAATTTCAGGCCCTACAGCCTTTGTTCTCTGGTGTCATGCCTGTGATTATGTTAGGATACATGACAAAAGTACTCTGCAATTATAAAATTGGGAGATTGATTTGTATTATTTCAGTGGAGCCTAATAATCCAATGAACCTTTAAATGAAGAAGAGGAAGTCAGAAAAATGTTGTAATAAGTGATGTCAGAGAAATTCAAAGTGAAAGCTAATTTCAAAATGGAATGGAACACCAGTAAATATAGCCTCTCAATTCTTAGAATTATTCCAGCTGGCAGCCAGCAAGAAAGCAGGGACTTCAGTCCTACCACCTCAAAGTGCTGAATTATGCTTACCACTTCAAGTAGAATTTTCAAGTAGATTTTTTCCCACATCCTCCAGATAAGAACCCACCTAGCAAAGATCTTGGTTTTATTCTTGAGAGACTCCAAGTAGAAGAATGATCTGACTCCATTATTGATTTCGGAACTATAGAACTACAGTATAAGAAATGGGTTTTGTTTTATGCTGCTAAATTTGTTATGGTAGAAATAGAAAATTAATGCAAGATGTAATAAAAAAAAGTCAAATTTTACTTCATCAGAATCAAATAAATCCATCATAGATACATTAAAAACCAAATGATATACTGATGGAAATGTATATTATGGATAATGGCTAACTTTTGAAATGTATAAAAACTTTTGAACATTTAGTAGAAAAAAAATCTAAAGGATAAACAAATAAGACATAAAAAACCTCACAGGAAAAATGTTATTTATAGTAAAAGAAATTAGAAGTCAAAATTGAATAGAGATATCATTTCTAACCATCATATTGGCAAAAAAATATTTTTAAAATATTCTCTGTGAAAACACTTTGGGGAAATAGGCATTCATATATGGCTAGCAGAAATTTTAAAAAAACTATACTATCTCTATGGGGGAGAATATTGTAATATCCAACAAAAATGCATTTGTATTTGTCTTTCAATCCAACAGCCCATTTGTAGGGATTGACCCTAAAGATAAAATCCACAACATATGAAAATACATATGCATAGTATTATACACTACAACATTATTTACAATTGAAAAATATTAGATACTATCAAAATGTCCAAACTTGAAATTTAATGTGTGTATGATAAAACTATACAATGAAATATGTGATTTCCTAGGGAAACTGTTAATTAAAAATACATATGTGCATTTATAATATGTTACCTTTTGTATTACAAGGAGGACAAACAAGAAAAAATACATATATCTGCTTAACTTAAAAAAGAAACAAACTATAAATTACAAAACAATGAAGTTGGTTACCGCAACTGTTGTAAGAAATGGAAGGGAGGAGTGACAGAGTAGAAGTGATATAGAAAAGGGTAACTCTTCTCTGACTATACATTAAAACACCAATAAGATCGAAAGTATGAAGACATAAATCTCAAGCAAACTTAAACCACTAAATGGCAAATATATTTCAAACAACTAACATCATTACTAATACAACCAACTTAAAAATACAGTATTTAACTATAAACTCTAAATTAGAAGGGGAGGAGGACTACAAATGAAATGAGGACTTTTTAATAACAAAATATTTCAGCAGTGGAGGTATGGTAATTTGAAAATATTTGATACTATATGATTGAACAACAGATAAATTCATTCATATAGTTTTCACCATGGTTCTCACTGTGGGAAAAAAAAGAAATACAAATATTGAATAAAGAAAGGAAAGAAGATACATTGTATTTGGTTATTGGTGTAAACAAATGATGTACAAAATAAGCATAGGTGACTTGCAGTCTGGACAAGGGATATACACTGTTTTCTCTTTGCTATTCTTCACTGAATACAGTTATAAATTCTAGAAATAATGCAAGAGGCAAAAAAAAAAACAAAACCCAGAATACTAGTGGAAGCAAAAGACAAACTTGCTAGGGACCCAGGACTGGAAGAACAACATAGTGGCAAAATATTTTATGATGCCCACACCGGACAGAAGAAGGTAACCAAGGTCAATCATTTCATGACACCCAACCCAGCATCAGAAGGTAGCTTATTCCTCCCTTAGATAAAACAGGAGTTCCAACACCAAGAGAGTCCAGTAACGCCTGTAAGTGGTAACCATCAGGATCCCTGCTAATAATAAATGACCAAAGATTGTGCTCTCCTTCTCCACTGAGAAATATGGAGTAGAGACAAAGGGTAGACTTGGCAATGGAGAAATGCTGCCACAACGAGTAAACTTGCCTGGAAAGCACTCTCCTTCCTTAAGGCTATAATGAAGACAGTATGGTACTGGCAAAGAGACAGATATATAGATCAATGGAACAGAATGTAAAGTCAAGAAATAGATTCATACAAATATACTTAAATGATTTTTGATGAAGTTACAAAACCAATAAAATTGAGGAAGGATAACCCTTTCAATTAATCGTGCTGAAAATTAATTTAAACCTAAACCACACACTTTGTATCAAAAATTAGCTCAAAATGGGTCACAGACTTACATAAGAAATGAAAAACTATAAAACTTCTGGGGAAAAAGCATAGGAGAAAATCTTTGAGAGGTGTAATGATGCAGAGTTCTTTGACTTGACACCAATAGCAAAATGTATTACTAGAAAAACTAATAAATTAACTTTTATCAAAATTAAAAATTTTGTCCTGCAAAGATCCTATTTAGAGGATGAATGGTCAAGCTACAGACTGGGTGAAAATATTTGCAAACCATATATGCAACAAAGAACTACTAATGGGGCGCCTGGGTGGTTCAGTCAGTTAAGAATCCGGCTTCAGCTCAGGCCATGATCTCATGGTTCATGGGTTCAAGCCCGCACCAGACTCTGTGCTGACAGCTAGCTCAGAGCCTGGAGCCAGCTTTGGCTTCTGTGTCTTCCTCTCTGTCTGACCCTCCTCTGCTCGCACGGTCTCTCTCTGTCTTTCAGAGATAAATAAAAAAACATAAAACTTTTTTTTTAAAACTACTATACACAGTATATAAAGAACTCTTTAAACTCAGTAGTAAAAGCTGAAAGGAACCATTTAGAAAATGGGCAATAGATATGACTAGATCTTTTGCAGAAAATGATATACACAGAATATTCACAGGATATTTCACAGGAGAACAAATTAGCACATGAAAGGATATTCAACATGATTAGCTGTTAGAAAAATGCAAAGTAAAACCACAATAAGATATGGATACATACCCATAATAGTTAAAAAATACAGTAACAGCAATAAATATTGGTAAGCATGAAGAGGAATTGGTTACTCATGTATTCCTGACTGTGATGTAAAATTATAGAGCCATTTTGCACGTCAGCTTAGTAATATAAAACTAAACATAAAACTTTCATAAGACTCAGCAATTCTACATCTGGGCGTTTACCCCAGAGAAATGAAAAGATATTTACGAAAGGATCTGTACATGGATGTTCATCGCAGTTTTATTCATAATAGCCCCAAACTGGAATCAACTCAGCTTCCTTTCAATAGGTCAATGTTTAAACAAACTATGGTCCGTCCATACCATAAAATAGTACTCAGAAATAAAAAGGAATGAACAAATTAATTGACAAACTAATATAGGCAATTGGACTGCGACTCCTTGGAATTATGTTGAGAGAAAAAAAACATTAAATCCCAACAATTACATACTATACAATTCCATATATATAACAGCATTGAAAGATAACCACTTAGAAATGGAGAATAGATTAGTAGGTAATCAGAGTTTAGGAATAGAAGGTGGCTGGAAGGAAGTGAGTGAGGTTATAAAAGAGCAACACAAGTGATCGTTGTGATGAAACAGCTTAGTATTTTGATTGTAATATTGGACACAAAAACTTAAACATGTGATAAAAGGCATACAACTACACCTTCACATTCGAGTTCAAATATAACTAGAGAAATATGAATGAGATCAGTGGATTGTATCAATGTCAATATTCTGGTTATGATCGCATACTAAAGTTTTGCAAGATGATACCATTAGGTACCTGGGTAAGTGGTAAATAGAATCCCTCTATATTACATCTTAAATTGCATGTGAATCTACAATTACCTTTAAAAGGTTTAAAACAACTTTCCATTGAGCACAGATATTATCTGCAAAATAGTAATAACTGAAATATTTTAAGTAAACCTACAAATACACACATGAATAAGTACATGCATATGTATAAATGCTTACCTATTCCTGGAAATAGAAAAGGAGACCTCAACCAATACATCATATAGGACAAAATGTTGACAAGAGTCAGGATAATGGACTTCTGGTGCATTTTTAACTATTTTTTAAAATAGTTTATTGTCAAATTGGTTATCATAAAAAACCCAGAACTCTTCCCCACAGTGCCCACCTCCATCACCACCACCTCTTTCCCCCCTCCCTCTTCCCCTTCAACACTCAGTTCGTTTGCAGTATTCAATAGTCTCTCAAATTTTGCGTCCCTCTCTCTCCCCAACTCTCTTTCACTCTTCCCCTCCGCCTGGTCCTCCATTAAGTTTCTCCTGTTCTCCTGTTAGACCTATGAGTGCAAACATATGGTATCTGTCCTTCTCCACCTGACTTATTTCGCTTAGCATGAGACCCTCGAAGTCCATCCACTTTCGTACAAATGGCCAGATTTCATTCTTTCTCATTGCCATGCAATACTCCATTGCATATATATGTATATGTGTATATATATGTGTATATATATATATATATATATATATATATATATATATATATACACCTCACATCTTCTTGATCCGCACATCAGGTGTTGGACATTTAGGGGTTCTTTCAATGTTTTGGCTATTGTTGACAGTGCTGCTATGAACATTGTGGTACATGTGTCCTATGCATCAGCACTTCTGTATCCCCTGGGTAAATCCCTAGCAGTGCTATTGCTGGGTCATAAGGGAGTTCTATGGATAGCTTTTTGAGGAACCTCCCCACTGTTTTCCAGAGCGGCTGCACCAGTTTACATTCCCACCAACAGTGTAGTTAGGGTGCCCGTCTCTCCACACTCCCGCCAGCATCTATAGTCTCTTGATTTGTTCATTTTAGCCACTCTGACCGGTGTGAGGTGGTATCTCAGTGTGGTTTTGATTTGTGTTTCCCTGATGATGAGTGATGTTGAGCATCATTTCATGTGCCTGTAGGCCATCTGGATGTCCTCTTTGGAGAAGTGTCTGTTCATGTCTTCTGCCAATTTTTTCACTGTGTTATTTGTTTTTTGGGTGTAGAGTTTGGTGAGTTCCTTGTACATTTTAGATACTAGCCTTTTTCTGATATGTCATTTGCAACTATCTTTTCCCATTCTGTTTGTTGCCTATTAGTTTTTTTTATTGTTTCCTTTGCAGTGCAGAACCTTTTATCTTGATGAGGTCCCAATAGTTCATTTTTGCTTTCATTTCCCTTGCCTTTCGGGATGTGTCCAGTAGGAAATTGCTGCGAGTGAGGTCAAGGAGGCTGTTTCCCACCTTCTCCTTGAGGGTTTTTATGGTTTCCTGTCTCACATTCAGGTCCTTGAGCCATTTTGAGTTTGTTTTTGTGTATGGTGTAAGAAAGTGGTCTAGTTTCATTCTTCTGCATGTTGCTGTCCAGTTCTCCCAGCACCACCTGCTAACGAGGCAGTCTTTTTTCCATTGGATTCTCTTTCCTGCTTTGTCAAAAATTAATTGGCGGTATATTTGTGGGCCCACTTCTGGGTTCTCTATTTTATTCCACCGGTCTATATGTCTGTTTTTGTGCCAATACCATACTGTCTTGATGATGACAGCTTTGTAGTAGAGGCTAAAGTCTGGGATTGTGATGCCTCCCATTTTGGTTTTCTTCTTCAATATTACCTTGGCTATTCGGAGTCATTTATGGTTCCATTTGAATTTGAGGATAGTTTGTTCTAGCTTTGAGAAGAATGCTGGTACAATTTTGATGGGGATTGCATTGAATGTGTAGATTGCTTTGGGTAGTAATGCCATTTTCACAATGTTTATTCTTCCGATCCATGAACAGGGAATGTTTTTCCATTTCTTGGTGTCTTCTTCAATCTCTTTCAAAAGTTTTCTATAGTTTTCATCATATAGGTCTTTTACATCCTTGGTTAGGTTTACTCCTAGGTATTTAATGGTTTTTCGTGCAATCGTGAATGGAATCAGTTTCTTGATTTCTCTTTCCACTGATTCATTTTTGGTGTATAGGAATGCAACTGATTTCTGTACATTGATTTTGTACCCTTCACCTTTACTGAATTCATTGATCAGTTCAAGAATGCTTCTGGTGGAGTCTGCCGGGTTTTCCATGTAGAGTATCACGTCATCTGCGAAAAGTGAAAGTTTGACTTCTTCTTGCCAATTCTGATGCCTTTTATTTCCTCTTGTGTCCGATTGCGAATGCTAGAACTTCTAGCACTATGTGAAACAACAGTGGTGAGAGTGGACACCCCTGTAGTGTTCCTGATCTCAGGGGGAAAGCTCTCAGATTTCCCCATTGAGGATGATATTAGCTGTGGGGTTTTCATAAACTGCTTTTATAATGTTTAGGTACTTTCCTTCTTTTCTGATATTCTCAAGGGTTTTTATTAAGAAAAGAGGCTGTATTTTGTCAAATCTTTTTCTGCATCTATTGGCAGGATCACACTTGATCATGATGGATATTTTTTTAATATGCTGTTGAATTCAATTGCCCAGTATCTTGTTGAGTATTTTTTAATCTGTATTCCTTAAGGATATTGGTCTGTCATTTCTCTCTCTCTCTCTCTCTCTCTCTCTCTCTCTCTCTTTCTGGGTCTCTGCCTGATTTGGGTATTAAGTGATGCTGGCTTCATAGAATAAGTTTGGAAGTTTTCTTTCTATTTCTATTTTAGGAATAGTTTGAGAAGAATGGGTATTGGCTCTGCTTAAATGTCTGGTAGAATTTTCCTGGGAAGCCATCTGGCCCTGGGCTCTTATTCCTTGGGAGATTTTTGATAACAGATTCGATTTCTTCACTGGTTATTGGTCTATTCATGCTTTCTAACTCTTCCCATTTGAATTGTGGCAGTGCATGTGCATTTAGGTATTCGTCCATTTCTTCTAGATTGTCCAGTTTGTTGGCATATAACTTTTCACAGTAATCTCTGATGATTGCTTGTATTTCTAAGGGATTGGTTGTAATAGCTCCTTTTTCATTCATGATTTTGTCTATCTGGGTGCTCTCTCTTTTCTTTCTGAGGAGCCTGGCTAGAGGTTTATCAATTTTGTTTATTTTTTTCAAAGAACCAACTCTTGGTTTCATTGATCTGCTCGACTGTTTTTTTGGATTCTATATTGTTTATTTCTGCCCTGATCTTTATTATTTCTTTTCTTCTGCTGGAGTTGGGATGCTCTTGCTGCTCCCCTTCTATTTCCAATTGGTGCTCTGTTAGACTTTGAATTTGCGCTTTTATAGTTTGTTGAAATAGGTCTGGATTTCAATATACTTTCCTCTTAGGGCTGCCTTTGCTGCGTCCAAGAGATTTTGGATTGTTGTATTTTCATTTTCATTTGTTTCCATGTGTCGTGTCCCGCCACAGTTGCTCCCGCCCGAGCGGTGGAGGATCGACACGGGTTCTTCTCCTGAGGGAGGGAGAGAGAAAACTGGAAAAGGGGACCCACAGAGAATAAAACACAACACTCACAGTTTCTGGTCAGGCGAAGAGAGAGAGAGCACGTTTATTAAGAGAACTGTCTCTTATATACTATTCTCAGGGCGGGGAGAACAAAGTAGCTGACTACGTCACATACCAGGTAAACAGAGTCAAATGAATATTTAAAAGAAACGCCCCGACTTGCCTTCAGCAATGCTGGGAGGCGGAGAGTTAACACTGAATAGGTTTTGATCTTTTATGCACCTTGGCCCTCTAGTCTGGCGCAGCATGACTATCGCCAAGGAATTTTGCCATCTCCAGCTTCCAGATGCAAATCTTGTTTACTGGTTCACTCTGCTGAGAGTGAATAATCCTTGCCTTGAGGCAGACAGAAACATGGCAGTCCCCGACATCCATGTATTTTTTAGTTTCTTCTCTACTTACCTGATTAGCCAAATCATTCTTTAGTTTGGTGGTTTTGAACTTCCCCATTTTTGGAGGTTTTCCAGACTTTTTCCTGTGGTTGATTTCAAGTCTCCTAACATTGTGATCTGAAAGTGTGCATGGTATGATCTCTATTCGTTTATACTTATGGAGGACTGCTTTCTGCCCCAGTATGTGATCTATTGTGAAGAACGTGCCATGTGCACTTGAAAAGAAGTTGAATTTCGCAACTTCAGGTTGCAGAGTTCTAAATACATTTATCAATTTCATCTGTTCCAATGTGTCGTTCAGGTCCATTGTTTCTTTAGTGATTTTCTGCTTGGTTGATCTATCCATTGCTGTCAGTGGAGTATTAAAGTCCCATGCAATTAGCACATTCTTATAAATAAGATTGTTTCTGTCTGTGATTAATTGTTCCATGTATTTGGGCGATACCAAATTTGTCACATAGATATTTATATTCGTTAGCTCTTCCTGATGGAGAGACCCTGTAATTATTATATAATGTTCTTTTTCATCACTTGTTACTACCTTTACTTTAAAGTCCAGTTTGTCTAATATAGGTATGGCTAATCTGCCTTTCTTTTGGCTTCCAATCGCATGATAGATATTTCTCCATCCTTTTACTTTCAAACTGAAGGTATCTTCAGGTCTAAAATAAGTCTCTTGCAGACAGAAAATAGATGGATTTTGTTTTTTTATCCATTCTTTTACCCTGTGTCGTTTGGTTGGAGCATTCAGTCCATTGACATTCAGTGTTATTAATGAAAAATGTGGGTTTAGAGTCATTGTGTTCTCCCAAGAATTCATGTTTATAGTGTGTTTGTGGCAACTTGTATTCTTTGCAACATTTCCCTCATAGAGTCTCTCTTAGGATTTCTTGTAGGGCTGGTTTGTTGGTCATGAATTCTCTCAATTTTTGTTTATGTGGGAACACTTTTATCTCTCCTTCTATTTTGAATGACAGGCTCGTTGGATAAAGGATTCTTGGCTGTATGTTTTTTCTATTCATCACATTGAGGATTTGCCATTACCTCCTGGCCTGCCAAGTTTCATTAAGTAGATCTGAAACCACTCTGATAGGTGTCCCTTTGTACGTGATGGCCCTTTTATCCCTAGCTGCTTTCAGAATTCTCCCTTTATCTTTATATTTTGCCAGTTTTACTATGATATGTCGTGCCAAAGGTTGATTCAAATTATGTTTTAAGGGAGTTCTTTGTGCCTTTGAATTTGAATGTCTTCTTCTTTTCCCAGATTTGGGAAATTCTCAGTTATAATTTGGTCTAGTATCCCTTTAGGACCTTTCTCTCTGTCTTCCTCTCCTGGAATTCCTATGATATCGATGTTGTCCATTTGATTGTATCACTTAGGTCTCGAATCTCTTTTCCTGCTCCTGGATCAATTTCTCTCTCTTTTTTTCAGCCTCCTTTTTTGCTATAACTATATCTTCTAATTCACCTAATCTTCTCTCTGCCTCTTCAATCCTTTATGTGGCTGCCTCCATTTTATTATTCACCTCATTTATAGCCTCTTTTAACTTGTCACACCTATTTTCAAAGTTCCTAGTCCTTGTCTCAGTTGCTTCTTTGATGATTTTCTTCTACCCCAGCATTTAATTTTATGACAAACCTTTTAAATTCTTGTTCAGTGATTTTGTTTAAGTCTGTGTTGAACAGTTTTGTGGCTGTGACTTCTTCCTGGTGGTTCTTCAGGGGAGAGTTCCTTCTTTTCGTCATTTTGGCTAGTTTTTTATCCCTCGTCAGTTTTAAAAAGCTCATTGTACACTGTGTACCTGTTGGTATTGCTCTGTTAAAGGAGGCTTATTGACTCTCCAGGGCCTGTCATTTCAGGAAATATTCTTTAAATTGTGTCTCTCTGTTTCTCTTGTTGTGCCTTTTATTGTTTTATTTCCCTACTTAGTGATATTTGGGACATGCCGTCATGAGCACTTTGGCTTGCTTCTTGGGGCAGCCTTAAGAAGGAACACAGACAAACACAGAAGGAACAGAAGCACAAAAACGCACAGACAAATCAAACAAACAAACAAATTAAAGGGGGAAAGGAAGGAAATAAAATGGAGAGGAAAGAGATGATAAGAAGAGAAGAAAAGTGAAAAAAAAAATAAAGTGGGGCAGAAACAACAAAGGACAATGGAGAGTCTAAAAGTACATGACCAGTTGTGGGGAGAGATAAGGATGAGATACGGGAGAATATATCTGGATTGCAAGAAAGAAAAACAAAAGAAAAAAGAATGAGGGAAAAAGGAAAAAGGAAAATAAGGAGTAAAAATTTTAAAAAATTTAGGTAACAAAAGTTAATAATAAAAAATAAGTACAAAAAAAAAGAAAAAGAAGAAAAAGCAGCAGCAGCTCCCCATTGTGGATAGGTATGGTTTGCTGTAGTAGGTTTCAGGGGCTGCTCTCAGAGGCCCCACTTTGGTGGCTGCAGAGAGTAGAATGGCTGCGCTCCAAGCTCCACTGGAACTAAGCGCTGTATGCCACTCTAATGAGTTCAATCTCCTTGTGCCGCAGCTGAGCCAAGTTGTATTTTCCAGGCCCGCCTCATTTCAATCTTAATCCATGGACTTTTATGCTACCACAAATGAGATGTACTTGCTTTGGTGGCTGGCTTTTTAGCCAGGCTCTCTTAATGGGAGGGATCAGTTTCTGTTGGAGCAGGCTGGGATTTGTGCTGCAGCTGCCCGAGGCGAGGTGTGCTGCCTGATGCGAGGTGTGCAGCAGGAGGCGAAGTGCATGCCCTTACAAGGGCAACCACCAACTCCCAGCACCCAGCTGGATTGTGATCCCGTTGGAGGAGGGATCAGAGTCTCTGCACCAGCCAGGATTTGTGTTGCTGCTGTGCACGCTGGGTGCTGCTGGAAAAGAGCTGCATGCTCCTGCAGCAGAAGCGCTACCCCCCCAACCACCTCCACCGCCACCAACTCCCTGCTGGAATCGTCTAGGGGTGGGGGCTGTGTTTTCCTGTTGGCACCAGGGATTTGGGATTCTTGTGGCCAATGCTGGAGGCGAGATGCGCTGTTGAAATGAGGTGTGTCCTCCTGCTCCTGCAGCCGAGGCTGAAGTGCGTGACTCTAAGGCCACAGCCACTGCTGCGGCCAATGACTCCCTGCAGGGATGCCTCAGGGCTGGAAGCTGTTTTTTTCCCTTGTGCCACCCGGGATTCGGGTTTTGGGCTACCCAGCAGTTATATATGGAGTGAGAGTTTTTCTCTCGAGCAGGGTTAAACGTTCCTTCTCTCTTCTCTAGAGACAGTACTATGAGTATGTTCAGTTTCTCTTTATCTTCCCTTTGTCTCTCAGGGGCTCCGTGCGCTTGCCCTGTGTTGGGCTGGGACTCCCACCTCCCCTACCTGTCTTGGGCTGGCCCGTTTTCCAATCTCCTCAGTTCGCACTCGCTCACTCAGGCATCTTTGAGGTTGTCTTCTTTCTGGAGTCTGTATTTTCTCCTTCCACTCTTGCAGATGAGAGTCATGTCCTTCTCAGGTCGATAGATGGGGCAGATGAAGTTCACAGAGCTCCCTTCTCTCTGCCATCTTGGCTCCTCCCCTAAACTATTTTTGTAACATTTTATTTATTTAAGTTTGAAATGATTTCCAAACAAAAAGTTAAAAAACTTGTCTATTGTCCTGGGACTGAAAACCCATGGTTCATAAAGATGTTGAAATTGTTTAACATTTTCCAAAGAAAGAGGTGGTATATGGGCACACAATGTTTTTCAAAATAATGGGAGGAAAACTTTAAAATGAGTAAAAACAACATTAACTATAAAAGAAGAAGGAATGATGAGGAGGGTAGAGATGAAAAGTGTAAATCAGGGGTGCCTTAGTGGTTCCATTGGTTAAGCACCTTACTCTTAGTTTTTGGCTCAGGCCATGATCTCACAGTTCGTGAGATCAAGCCCTGTGTCAGGCTCTGCACTGACTGTGCAGAACCTGCTTGAGAATTCTCTCTCTCTTCCTCTCTCTCTGACCCTCCCCTACTTGCATGCACTCTCTTTCTCAAAATAAACTTATTTTTTAAAAAGAAAAATATAAATATTTTTTTATTTTTATTTAAATTCCATTTAGTTAACACATAGTGTAAAATTAGTTTCCTCTCTACAATATAGTGACTCAACACTTCCATACAACACTTAGTGCTCATCACAAGTAGTGCACTCCTTAATACCCATTACCTATTTCTCTCATCTGTCCACTCACCTCCCCACTGGTAGTCATCAGTATGTTCTCTATAGTGAAGAGTCGGTTTCTTTGTCTGTCTCTTTTCTTTTTCTTCCTCTCTTTTGCTTCTTAAATTGCACATATGAATGAACTCATATGGTATTTGTCTTTCTCTGACTGACTTATTTCACTTAGCATACAACTGTCTAGCTCCACCCATGTCCTTGCAAATGACAAGATTTTATGCTTTTACATAGCTGAGTAATATCCCATTGCATATATACATCACCTTATCTTTACCAGGCAATGCTCATTTGGGCTGTTTCAGTAATTTGGCAATTATAAATAAAGCAACTATAAACACCATTTTTTGAAAAAACTGTCTTTTTCACATTGGGTATTTTTCCTGCTGTGTTGAAGATTAATTGACCATATAGTTAAGAGTTAATTTCTGTGTTTTCTATTCTGTTCTGAGATCTATGGTGTTTATTTTTGTGCCAGTACCATACTGTCTTGATCATTGCAGCTTTGTAATATAACTTGAAGTCTCAAATTGTGATGCCTCCACATTTGCTCTTTCACAAGGATCCTTTGGCTCTTCAGGGTCTTTTGGGGTTCCATACACATCTTAGGATTGTTTCTTCCATCACTGTTAGTAATGCTGTTGGTATTTTGATAGGAATTGCATTAAATGTGTAGATTACTTTGGGTACAGACATTTTAACATTATTTCTTCCTCAAATGCATGAGCATAGAATGTCTTTTCATTTGTGTCATATTCAATTTCTTTCATCAGTGTTTTACAGTTTTTGAGTGCTGGTATTTCACCTATTTTCTTAGAGTTATTCCTAAGTCTCTGATTTTTTGTGCAACTATGAATGGGGTTGATTCATTAATTTTTATTTCTACTGCTTCATTATTGGTATACAGAAGTACAACAGATTTCTGTATGTTGACTTGTATCTTGCAAACTTACTGAATTTTTTTATCACTTCAAGCAGTTTTTTTTGTTGTTGTTGTTGAGTTTTTTTGTCAAGCTTCTTTTGTGGAGGGTTTTCTATATATAGTATCAGGTCATCTGCAAACAGTGGAAGTTTGACACCTTCCTCGCCGATTTGGATGCCATTTATTCCTTTGTGTTGTCTGACTGCTGTGGCTAGGACTTCGAGTAATATGTTAAATATCAGTGGCAAGAGTGGCCATCCCTGTCTTGTTCCTGACCATAGAGGAAAAGCTCTCAGTTTTTTTTTTCATTGAGGCTGATATCTGTGGATTTTTTTGTGTATGTGTGTTATTGTTTTGAGTTATGTTCCCTCTAAGCTTATTTTGTTGAAGGATTTTATCATGACTGGATGTTGTCAAATGCTTTTATTGAAATGATCATATGGTTCTTTTCTTTCATTTATTAATGTTGTGTATCATGTTGATTGATTTTGAATATTGAACCACCTTTCCAACCTAAGAATGTGTCACTTGAACGCGGTGAATGATTCTTTTAACGTATGGTTGGATGCACTTTGTAAGAATTTTATTGAGAAATTTCTATCCAACTTCATCAGGGATACTGGCATGAAGTTTTCCTTTTTTTAAATTTTTTAAAGTTTTATTTAAATTCCAATTCGTTGGGAGCCTGGGTGGCTCAGTCGGTTGAGCATTCGGCTTTGGCTCAGGTCATGATCTCACAGTTCGTGGGTTCGAGCCCCACCTCGGGCTCTGTACTGATGGCTCAGAGCCTGGAGCCTGTCTTTGGACTCTGTGTGTCTCTGTATCTCTGACCCTCCTCTGCTCATGCTGTCTCTCTCAAAAATAAATAAAAACATTTAAAAAAATAAAATAAATAAATTGCAATTCATTAACATACATTGTAACGCCAGTTTCACATGTACAAAATAGAGATTTAACACTTCCACACAACACCCCATGCTCATTACAACAAAGTGCGGTCCTTAATTTCCATCACCTATTTATCCCAACTTCCACACACCTCCCTCCTGTAACCATCAGTTGCTTCTCAATAGCTAAGTTTATTTCTTGTTTTGCCCCTGTTGCTCTTTTTACTGTCGTAGACTGTTTCTTTTGTTTCCTAAATTCCACATATTGGTGAAATAATGTGGTAAACATCTTTCTACGACTGACATACCTTGCTTAGCATAATACTCTCTAAGTACATTCAAGTTATTTCAAATGAAAATATTTTATTCTTTTATATGATTGACTAATATTCCATTATATATACATCCATACACACACACACACGCACACACACACACATATATGCACAACATCTTCTTTAACTATAAAAAATCTTACTATAACAAAGGCAGTAGCCTTGTTTACATCAGCTGTGGTGACTGTTTCTAGATGTCTTCTGAGGCAAGGGAAATAAAGGCAAAACTACTACAGGGATTTCATCAAAATAAATAGCCTCTCTACAATGAAGAAAACAACAAAATCAAAAAGCATCTTCTCCCATCTGTGGAATGGGAGAACATAATTGCAATGAAATTGCAAATGAAATATATGATAAACGAATAGCATTCAAAGTAGATAAAGAACTTACAAAACTCAACACTAAAAAATAAATACTCAAACTGAAAAATTGACAGATGATATGATTAGACACTTTTTCAAAGAAAATATACAGTAGGTCAATAGACACATGAAAATAATATGTGAGCCAAGAAAAACTATATAAAATTGCTTCTTTTTCAGTTTAAAAAATCTCTATTAGCAAATAGCTACATTTTGTTCCTATAATCATAAACATACCATAACCATTTCAATTTATTATATCGATGATCATGACTACTGAACATTTCCCTTCAAATTTAATTCTACCCAATTTTCCTGACAAATACAGCCTATATTTGTTCTTCTACCCTTCACTTTCTCTTCACTTCATTTCAGAAAACATATATAGTTACAATTTACAAAATCTTCTTCTGATTTAATCTACCTAGAAGTATTGATTCCTCAACAATAGTATAATTTTCTTATGAGGTTAAGAAAATTTATTTTTACATGTAATTCTTTTTATTAAACACAAAGAAATCTATTCTTTCTAATAGATTAATTACTTAATTCTAGGAAAACCATTTCACAAATGGATATTTATGTGTGACAAGAATGAAACAAGTATGTATACATACATCTTGAAATTAATTCAAAGCATATTTCTGTCCATTTTATAAATTGTATCATCCTTAAACCAAATCATTATTAAGAAATACAATACACATAAAATGGAAAACATATTCAAGTGAGATTGTTATACAATTTTTTTGAAATTGTTTATCATAAGATACAAGAAGATGTTTTGTAAATGCCTGCACTTTAACTGCATTTCCATTTTGTTTTTTTTACTTGTTGAGTAACCTGTTCCATAATGTGTTTTTATAATTGAGGGAGATTAAAATTTAATTCCACAAAGATGCATAATTAGCTTCTCTTTTTTATTGGGTACTTCTATTCAGATTCTTATGCCATTTTCCTGTAGAATCTTAAAATTCAAGAAAGATTCTGCAGATGGTATTTAAAATGTTTTTCTCTAAGTTGTTTCAGTCCACAGTATTATGTTCTAAGTCTTTTGAGAAATAATTAGAATCTTGAAAAACAAGATAATGTTGATACAGGTTATTTTTTTCTAGCTTGAGTAAATTGAATATAAATGGACATTTTAAAATAATTTACATGTCCTCAGGTATAATTGTATATTTTACACAATCCCCCAAAATATGTATGAAGTATTTTAAACCACAAAAAAACTCTTCCTCAAATAACAGCTTACATGTAAACAATATTCCAGGAGGGATATTTCAGCATTAAATGATAATTCATTTTAGTAATATCACAAAATGACTTCACACCTGGCCTGAAGATATTTGTGCTATAATAAACAAACAAAAAGCAATACCTTATCATTTAAATATTTTCCTTTTATTTTGTAATTATTGGCCCAGAAAACTGAAGGAATTGAACAAATAGTCAGCCAGTTAAACAAGTAATTGGAGGGTAAATTAGAGATGCCCTAACCTGGATTTTTGGTCCATCCATCCTGCTCCTGGAATATGACAAAATATTTTTAAAAATTAATTTGAATTTATAGATAGATAGAAGAGAGATAGATTGGTTGGATGGATACATGGGGATGGATGGGTAGATGAACATATAAATAAACGGATAACTAAAGAGAAAATATTGTCATGAAAATTAAAACTTATATGAGCACCATATCTCCCCAGTAAAGTCTTTTGAAGACTCAATGTAATTAAAATTAAATTGCTTCAAGTAAGATGCAATTCAATTAGAGTGACAAGAGTAATATTGTAGCTTCCCATGTGAATGACCCTCCCAACTGCCAGGTGCACAGCTGCAACTTTTGTCATATTTAGCCACTGTACAGTGCCCAGCCATTACACAAGGACCAACCACAACTGTGGTCCACAACTGGGGTCCAACCACACAGTGCTTTGAGGAATCTGGCATTGACTAGTGGCCTGAAAATTTTGCTAACTCTGCCTCCCCACTCCGAAGATCCTTGGTGGGCACACCCTTCAGCACTAAACTGCCTGTGTCCCACTAACAGTACAGACAGCAAGCACAGCACACCACAGGCAGAGAGTCAATGCAGAAGACTGCGCTGAAAGAAAAAGTGACTCTGACGCAACAGCAAGGCATAAGCAACAAACGTAGGATACTCTCCTGAAGTGCCAGGTTCTGTGAATAGGAGACGCTGCATTGCAGTGCACTCCAGGACCTCTCAAAAAGTCACAATTTTTAAGAGCAGAAGACATAGCTAACTTTCTTCACAGAGAAAAGCAGACACAGAAAAACAGATAAAATGAGGGTGTAGATACAGTTACTCCAAATAAAAGAATAGCACAAGGACATGGCCAGAGATCTAAGCAAAGCAGATACAAGTAATATTCCTGCTAGAGAATTGAAAGCAATAATCATGAGGATACCCATAAGACTTGAGAAAAGAGTAGAAGTTATAAGTGAGATCCTTAACACAGAGAAAAGGAATAATACAGCAAAGATAAAGGGCTTAATAAACAAAATGACAATCACAGTTGCTAGAAAGACAACCAGGATGGAAGAAGCAGAAGAACTAATTAGTGACCTAGAAGATGGAGTAATGGAAAGTAATCAAGTCAAACAAAAGAGAGAAAAAAAGAAATATGCTAAGTGAGAAAAACGTATGCAAATCAGTGACCCCATCAAATGTAAAAACACTCATATTGCAGGAGTCCAAAGAGAAGAGAGATAAAATGGGGTAGAAAATTTATTTGAAGTAATAAGAACTGAAAATATTCCTAATCTGGGGAAGGAAATAGATAACCAAATCTAGGAGGTACAGAGAACTCCCAAAAAAATCAACAAAAGCAAGCCAACACCAAGACATATTGTAATTAAAGGCAAAATATAATGATAATGACAACATTTTAAAGTAGCAAGACAAAAGAATACAGTAACTGATAAAGAAAAACCCATAAGGCTAACAGGGATTTTCAGAAAAAACTTTGCAACACAAAAGGGAGTGAAACGACATATTCGAAGTCCTGATGGGAAAATTCTGCAGCCAAGAATACTCTATTTAGCAAGGCTATACAAGAGAATAAACAGAGAAATAAAGAGTTTCCCAGAAAAACAGAAACCAAAGTATTTCATAACCACTACACCATCTCTGGAAGAAATATTAAAAGAGAAACTTGGGTGGAGAGGAGACACCAAAAGCAACAGTATAAAGGCAGGAAACAAAAAGGCAGTACAAATGAATATTTCTGTAAGAAATTGATCAAGGAACTCACAAAAAAGGACATAAAATATAATGACATATATGTAAAATGTGAAAAAAAGAGCAAAAAAGAATGGGCTCAAAGTTAAGCAACCATCAATTTATTTTTTATTTTTTTATGTTTTATTTATTTTTGAGAGAGATAAAGACAGCGTGAGCAGGAGAGGGTCATGAATCATGAGACCATAAACTGAGCTGAAGTTGGACACTTAACCAACTAAGCCACCCAGGCGCCCTAATGACAATCAATTTTATATATACTGGCACATGCCAGAGAGGTTATATACAAACCTAATGGTAACCATTTATCAAAAACCTCTAATGATTATGCAAAGAACAAAGAGAAAGCAATCCAAATTTACCACTGGATAAAATTTCCAAAATGCTAAAGAGACTAAAACAAGAAAGAATCAGACAAAAATCATTACAAACAACCAGAAAACAAGTAATAAAATGGCAATAAGTACATATCTATCACTAATTCCTTTGAATAGAAATAAACTGAACTCTCCAATCAAAAGACATAAGGTGTTAGAATGGATAACAACTAGTAAAATGAAAAACTATGAAAAACAACTAATAAAATAACAATAAGTGCATATCTATCAATAATTATTTTGAATGTAAATAGACCATCAGTTCAAATCAAAACACAAATGTAGTGAGAATGGATAACAAAGCAAGATTCATAAATATGCAGCCTACAAGACACCATTTTAGACATAAAGACACCTATAGATTGAAAGTAAGGGGACGGAGAAAGTTATCATGCAAATAGATACCAAAAGAAAGCCAGAGCAGCAGTACATATATCAGACGAAGTAGAATTTATATTCTCTCTTTATATACATTTTATTTATTTTTTAATAGTTTATTGTCAAATTGGTTGCCATATAACGCCCAGTGCTCTTCATCACAAGTGCCCTCCTACATGACCACCACCTCCCTTCGCCCTTCCCCTCCCCTTCAACCCTCGGTTCATTTTCAGTATTCAATATCTCTCAGGTTTGGCGTCCCTCTCTCTCCCCAACTCTCTTTCCCCCTTCCCCTCCCCATGGTTCTCCATTAGGTTTCTCCTGTTATACCTATGAGCGCATTTATTTCCTTCTCATTGCAATGTAATACTCCATTGTGTGTGTGTGTATATATATATATATATATATATATATATATATATATATATATACCAGATCTTCTTGACCCATTCTTCAGGTGATGGAAATTAGGCTCTTTCCATGATTTGGCTATTATTGACGGTGCTGTTATGAACATTGGGGTATATGTCCCCCTATGTGTCAGCACTTCTGTATCCCTTGGGTAAATCCATAGAAGTCCTACTGCTGGGTCATACGGAAGTTCTATGGATAGTTTTTGTAGGAAACTCCATAATGTTTTACAGAGGGGCTGCACCAGTTTACATTGCCACCAACAATGTAGGAGGGTGCCCGTTTCTCCACATCCTCGCCAGCATCTATAGTCTCTTGATTTGTTCATTTTAGCCACTCTAACTGTCATGAGGTGGTATCTCAGTATGGTTTTGATTTGTATTTCCCAAATTATGAGTGATGCTGAGCATCTTTTCATGTGCCTCTTGGCCATCTGGATGTCCTCTTGGAGAGTGTAGGTTTATGTCTTCTGCCCATTTCTTCACTGGATTATTCATTTTTGGGGTGTGGAGTTTGTTGAATTCCTTGTAGATTTTGGATACCAGTCCTTTATCTGATATGTTGTTTGCAACGTTCTTTTCCCATTCTTTTGGTTGCCTATTAGTTTTCTTGTTTCCTTCACAGTGCAGAAGCTTTTTATCTTGATGAGGTCCCAATAGTTCATTTTTGCTTTCATTTCCCTTGCCTTTCGGGATGTGTCGAGTAGGAAATTGCTGTGGTTGAGGTCAAGGAGATTGTTTCCTACTTTCTCCTTGAGGATTTTGATGGTTTCCTGTCTCACATTCAGGTCCTTCAGCCATGTTGAGTTTATTTTTGTTTATGGTGTAAGAAAGTGGTCTAGTCTTCTGCATGTTGCTGTCCAGTTCTCTCAACACCACCTGCTAAAGAGGAAGTCTTTCTTTCCAGTGGATAGTCTTTCCTGCTTTGTCAAAAATTGGCCATAAAGTTGTGGACCCAGTTCTGAGTTCTCTATTTTATTCCATTGGTCTATGTGTCTGTTTCTGTGCGAATACCATACTCTCTTGATGATGACAACATTATAGTAGAGGCTAAAGAGTGGGACTGTGATGCCTCCCCTTTTGGATTTCTTGTTCCATATTACTTTGGCTATTAGGGGTCTTTTGTGGTTCCATATGAAATTGAGGATAGCGTGTTCTAGCTTTGAGAAGAAAGCTGGTGCACATTTGATGGGGATTGCATGGAATGTGTAGATTGCTTTGGGTAGTAATGACATTTTCACATTGTTTAGGCTTCAGATCCATGAGCATGGAATGTCTTTCCATTTCTTGGTGTCTTCTTCAATCTCTTTCATAAGTTCTCTATAGTTTTCATCATATACATCTTTGACATCCTTGATTAGGTTTACTCCTAGGTATTTTATGATTTTTTGCGCAATTGTGAATGAGATCTGTTTCTTGATTCCTCTTTCTGCTACTTCATTATTGGTGTATAGAGATGCAACTGATTTCTGTACATTAATTTCTACACTGCAACTTTACTAAATTCATTGATCAGTTATAGATGGCTTCTGGTGGAGTCGATCAGGTTTTCCATGTAGAGTACCATGTCACCTGTGAAAAGTGAAAGCTTGACTTCTTCTTTGCCTATTCTGATACTTTTTATTTCCTTTTGTTGCCTGATTGCTGATGCTAGAACTTCCAGCACTGTGTTAAACAACAGTGTTGAGAGTGGACACCTGTGTCTTGTTCCTGACCTCAGGGGGAAAGCTCTAAGTTTTTCCCCATTGAGAATGATTTTAGCTGTGGGCTTTTTATAATTTGCTTTTACAATGTCTAAGTAAGTTCCTTCTATTCCCACTTTCTCAAGGGTTTTTATTAAGAAAGGGTGCTGTATTTTGTCAAATGCTTTCTCTTCATTTATCGGCAGAATCATATAATTTTTATCTTTTCTTTTGTTAATGTGATGTACCACATTAATGAATTTGCAAATATTGAACCATCCCTGTAACCCAAGAATGAATCCCACTTGATCATGATAGATAATTTTTTATGTGCTATTGAAATCGATTTTCTAGTATGTTGAGTATTTTTGCGTCTGTATTCATTAAGGATCTTGGTCTGTAGTTCTTTTTTTTGCTGGGTCTCTGTCTGGTTTTGGTATCAATGTGATGTTGGCTTTGTAGAATCAGTTTGGAAGTTTTCCTTCTATTTCAAATGTTTAGAATAATCTGAGAAGAATGGGTATTAACTCTGCTTTAAATGTCTGGTAGAATTCCTCTGGAAGCCATCTGACTCTGGGCTCTTATTCATTGGCAGAATTTTGAAAACGGATTTGATTTCTTCACTGGATATCAGTCTATTCATGCTTTCTATCTCTTCCCACTTAAATTTTGATACTTCATGTGCATTTAGGAATTTGTCCATTTATTCTAGGTTGTCCAGTTTGTTGGCATATAGTTTTTCATAGGAATCTCTAATGTTTGCTTGTATTTCTATGGAATTCGTTGTAATAGATACATTTTTATTCATGATTTTGTCTATCTGGGTGCTCTCTCCTATCTTTCTAAGGAGCTTCACTAGAGGTTTATCATATTTGTTTATTTTTTCAAAGAACCAACTCTTGGTTTCATTGATCTGCTCAACTGTTATTTTGGATTCTGTATTGTTTATTTCTACCCTGATCTTTATTATTTCTTTTCTTCTGCTGGATTTGGGGTGCTCTTGTTGCTCCCCTTCTATTTCCAGTAGGTGCTCTGTTAGATTTTGAATTTGTGCTTTTTCTAGTTTGTTGAAATAGGCCTGATTGCAATATACTTTACTCTTAGGAGTGCCTTTGCGGTGTCCCAGGAATTTTGGATTGTTGTATTTTCATTTTCCTTTGTTTCCATATTTTTTACTTTCATCTCTAATTGCCTGATTAGCCAAATCATTCTTTAGTATGGTGGTTTTGAACCTCCACATTTTTGGAGGTTTTCCAGACTTTTTCCTGTGGTAATTTCAAGGTTCAAAGCATTGTGTTCTGAAAGTGTGCATGGTATGATCTCAATTCGTTTATATTTATGGTGGACTGCTTTATGCCCCATTATGTGATCTATCTTGGTGAATGTGCCATGTGCACTCGAAAAGAAGGTGCATTTCCTAACTTCAGGATCCAGAGTTATATATATATATATATATATATGCATTGCTGTCAGTGGAGTATTAAAATCCCCTGCAATTAGTGCAATCTTATCAATAGGATTGTTTCTGTCTGTGATTAATTGTTTTATGTATTGGGTACTCCCAAATTTGGTGCATAGATGTTTATAATTGTTAGCTCATCCTGATAGGATGACTCCATAATTATTATATAATGTCCTTCTTCATCTTTTGTTACTGCCTTTGCTTTAAAGTCCAATTTATCTGTTATAAATATGTTACTCCAGCTTTCTTTTGGCTTCCAATTGCATGATAGCTATTTCTCCATCCCTTTACTTTCAATCTGAAGTTGCCTTCAGGTCTAAAGTGAGTCTCTTGTAGATAGATAGATGGATTTTGTTTCTTTCTTTATTCTGCTACCCTGTGTTGTTTGGTTGGACTATTCAGCCCATTTACATTCAGTGTTAGTATTGAAAAATGTGGCTTTAGATTCATTGTATTCTCCGTAGAATTCATGTTTGTAGTGGTGTCTCTGATACCTTGTATTTTTTGCAACATTTCCCTCATAGAGTCCCTCTTAGGATTTCTTGTAGGGCTGCTTTGGTGGTCATGAATTCTCTCAATTTTTGTTTATTCGGGAACACCTTTATCTCTCCTTCTATTTTGAATGACAGGCTTGCTGGATAAAGGATTCTTGGTTGCATGTTTTTTCTGTTTATCACATTGAAGATTTCCTGCCATTCCTTACTGGCCTGCCAAGATTCAGTATATAGGTCTGTATCCACTCTGATAGGTTTCCCTTTGTATGTTAGGGCCTTTTATCCCTAGCTGCTTTCAGAATTCTCTTTGTATTCATATTTTCCCAGTTTCACTCTGATATATCTTCCTGAAGGTCAAGTCAAATTACGACTTAAGGGGGTTCTTTGTGCTTCTTGAATTTGAATGTCTATTTCTTTCCCCAGATTCGGGATATTCTCAGTTATAATTTGGTCTAGTACCCCTTCAGTACTTTTGTCTCTTTATTCCTCTTCTGGAATTCTTATGATAAGGATGGTGTTCTGTTTGATTGTATCACTCATGTCTGGAATTCTCCTTTCCTGCTCCTGGATCAATTTCTCTTTTTCTCTTTTTTTCAGCCTCCTCTTTTGCTATAACTGTGTCTTCTAAATCATGTATTCTTCTCTCTGCCTTTTCATTCCGTGAGGTGGCGGCCCCCATTTTATTATTCACCTCATTTATAGCTTTTTTAAAACTCGTCACACCTATTTTGAAAGTCCCTAGTCATTGTATCAGAAGCTTCTCTGATGCTTTTTTCAAGCCCGCCAATTAATTTTATGACAACTGTTCTAAATTGTTTTTTAGTTATCTTGTTTAGGTCTGTGTTGAGCAGTTCTGTGGCTGTGACTTCTTCCTGGAGTTCCTTCAGTGGAGAGTTATTTCATTTTGTCATTTTGGCTATTTTTCTGTCTCTTGTCAGTTTTCAAAGCTTGTTGTGCACTGTGCACCTGTTAGTATTGCTCTTTTAAAGGAGGCTTATTGACTTCCAGGGCTTGTCATTTCAGGAAATGTTCTTTTAGTGGTGTCTTTCAGTTTCTCCTGTTGTGCCTTTTGTTGTTTTATTTCCCTACTCAGTGATATTTGGGACTCTCCATCATGCATACTTTACCTTGTTTCTTGGGGTAGCTCTGAAAATGAAACCAGACAGACAAACACACAGGGAACAGAAGCACCTAAACACAGAGACAAATCAAAGAAACAGACAAATTAAAAGGAGGAAAGGAAAAGACAAGAAAAGGAAGGGAGAATAAAGAGATAAAATGAAGAGACGGATAATATAAAGGGGGATAGAGACAACAAAGGGCAATGAGAGTCTAAAGGTGTATAACCAGTCAAGGGGAGAGATAACGCTGAGATAAGGGAGAATATAGCAGGATGGAAGAGAGGAAAAATAGAGGGAGAAAGGAAAAAGGAAAATAAAGAGTAAAAATTTTTAAAAATTAAGAATAAAAAAAGGTAATAATAATAAAAAATATGTACAAAAAAAAAGCAGCAGCTCTCCCTTGTGATTAGGCGTGGTTTTGTGTTCTAAGTCTGGGGGGCTGCTCTTGGAGGCCCTGCTTTGGTGGTTGCAGAGAGTAAAATGGCAACACCCCAAGCTCCACTGGAACTAAGCACTGCAAGCCACTTTTATGAGTCTGATCTCCATGTGTTACTTGGCGAGCCAGGCTGTATTTCCATGCCCGCCTCACTTCAAAGGCCTAGTCCATGCACTTTTATGCTACCACAGATGAGATGTACTCACTTTGGCGGCTGGCTTCTTAGCCAGGATCTCGTAAAGGGAGGAAATGTTTCTCTTGGCGCATGCAGGGATTTGCGCTGCCACTACCTGAGGCGCAGTTCACTGCCAGAAATGAGGTGTGTGCTCCTACACCCACAACCTAAGTGTGCATCCCCACAGCCGCCCTGGCAGCTGCCACAGCCTCCACCAATTCTCTGTTGGGATCACGTAAGGGGAGGGAGCAGTTTCTCTAGGCGCCAAAGTGTATCCTCCTGGAGCTGCAGCCCATGTGCGCACAGCCGCTTCCACTGCCACTGCCAACTCCCTGCTGGGATCACGTAGGGGTGGGGGCTATTTTTTCCTGGTGGCACCCAGGATTCAGGACTCTCGTGGCTAATGCCAGAGGCAAGATGCATTGTGGAAATGAGGTGCATGCCCCTGCAGCCACAGCTGTCACTGACAACTCCCTTCCGGGGTTGCACAGGCGTGGGGGCTGTTTTTTCCTTGTGCCACGCGGGTTTGCGATTCGGGCTTCCCAGCGGTTATATATGGAATGAGAGTTTTTCTCTCCGTGCTGGGTTGTACGTTTTTTTATCTCTTCTCTAGAGATAATACTATGAGCTTGTTCAGTTTCTCTTTCTCTTCCCTTTGTCTCTCAGGGGCTTAGCACCCTTTCCCTTGTTGGGCTGGGGCTCCCACCTCCCCTGCCACTCTCGGACTGGCCTGTTTTCCAATCTTCCCAGTTCTCACTCACTCACTCAGGCATCTTTGAGTTTGCCTTCTTTCTGGAGTCTGTATTTTCTCCTTCCACTCTTGCAGATGAGAGTAATGTCCTTCTCAGGTCGATAGATGGGGCAGACGAAGTTTACAGAAGTCCCTTCTTCTCTGCCATCTTGGCTCCTCCCCCTGAAGTAGACTTTAAACTGAAGACTTTAACAAGAGATGAGGAAGACCACTGTATAATAATAAAGGGGCAATCCAACAAGAAGATATAACAGTTGTAAATATTTATGGACTGAACATTGGTGTACTAAAATACATAAAAGAGTTAAAAACAAACATAAAGGAACTCATTGATAATAATACAATAATAGTAAGGGATTTCATCACCCCCACTTACATCAATGGACAGATCATCTAAGCAGAAAATCAACAAGGAAAAAATGACTTTGAGTTACACACTGGACTAGATGTACTTAACAGATATTTTCTGAATATTTCATCCTAAAACAGCAGAGTAATCTTTTCAAGTACACATGGAACATTTTCCAGGATAGATCACACATTAGGCCACAGAACAAGCCTCAACAACTTCTAAAAGATCGATTATACATTTTTCTTAACACAATGCTATGAAACAACATCACTACAAAAAAAAAAAAAAACCTGGAGGGCCACAACTTCATGGACGCTAAATAATGAACTATTTACAATGAATGGTTCAACAAGGAAATCAAAGAAGAAGTTAAAAAGTACATGGAAACAAATAAAACTGAAAACACAATAGTCCAAAATCTTTGGGATACAAAAAAAAAAATGGTCATAAAAAGGAAGTATATAGCAATACTGGCTTAGTTCAAGAAGCAATAAATATCTCAAAGAAACAACCTAAACTTACACCAAAAGGAGCTAGAAAAAGAACAATAAGACTTAAAACTAGCAGAATAAAGAAAACCAAGGATTAGAACAGAAATAAATTATATCCAAACTAAAAAATAAAATAAAATACACAGTAGGACAGGTAAATGAAACCAGGATCTGGTTCTTTGAAAAAATTAATAAAGGTGGCTTTACCACCATCCACGTTGGCTGTCTTGTCTGTCTTGTCTGTCTTCTTTCTTAGAGATATTGCGCTGACACCAACCCCTTACTCGGGACCTTTCGACTAGGGTGTGTAGGCTGGTCCTCCGCATTCAGAATGGTGCTCGAACAGGGACTCGAGTAGAAGGCAAATCAAAGGTAAGGACACCAATTGGAAATACTGGTTATTTTACCAAGGCTTTGACTAGAATTTCCTGTTCGAGCGTCAGGCATAGGCTCAGATATGACCTGATACCTTTAAGGAACTAAGGTTGACTTTATGGAACTTGGAGCCATAAAGCCTTGTGGAAATGTTGGCTGGATACCTTGCTCACAGAGTTCCAAGCATCCTCCCCAGTTTCAGATATCTCTCTGGAATTAAGTGGACCAACCCAGAAGAACCCTCAACTTGGTGAGGTGATCCAGATCCAGTTGATCAGCTTGAACTGATTCTCAAAAAGACTCTTGACTCCAGAGAATCTCCAGCCCTGCTCCAGCCACACCCTGGAAGCTGGCTGGCCTAGCACAGCAGAAGCCTGAGGAATTACCGGTCCAGTAAAATGAACTGTCCTGTCTCTTTGCCATTGGACTGACATGTCACCCCAGAAAGCTGAAGAAACAGCAAAAGTTCCTGATTGTGCTAACCTTCCTCTTATGGATAGGATGTTCTGTTGGTATTAATTGCCTCTAATCTGGGCATGGGATTCCAACTAGGCAAAAGGTAAGGAGAGCCTATGCCTCTACCGCCAGACTCTAATGGGGGGTCCTCAAGTGGCCACTATATGGCCCACCAATTTGGCTAAGGTTAGTAATGTAGAAAGAACCATGGAGGCGTATCTCACCTATATGCCCAAGGATCCTGAACAAATTGGCCGTCATTCTTACTTTTGTAAACCAGACAGTGACAGATATTAGAAACCCTAAAAGAGACCCTTACCAAATTAACCATGGAGACTGGCGGAAATTGGCTAAACTCTCCTCCCCTATGCCCTTTACAGGGTAAAAAATTCCCCTTACACAAAGTAGGGCTATGCCATGCTATAGGGGAACAATGTTACTTCTATGAAAATAGCTCAGGAATTGTACAGGATAATCTAACCCTGTTACCTAATGTTAAAGTTAACCCGATAGTCGCTGAACAAGACCCTAGGCTCGCCCTGTAATTGGTTGATTTTGTAAATCTCATTGGAAATTTCAGTTTCCTTTCTATGATGGTTACAATTGGCATGTCCATGGCTATATTATTGTTGATCTTATTTTCTTTTAAGTAAAAAAAAGGGGAAATGTTGGGGCCCAGTAGGCCAAAAAAAACCTCCCACACAGCTCACATGTGGCTTCTGTTCATCCTGTCTATGATTTTCTTGTTGCTTTGCAAAGAGACATATACTTTTAGGCTTTGAATCAACTTGGGTCAATCAGTAACTCCAGCCTTCCCTTACTTTGTCTGCCAAAGATTTGCTTGTTAATGGATGAGCATCTTACCCTTGAATAGTTGATGAAGGGCCTTAAGAAATGTAAATCTCCTCATAGGATTCTTCAGGCTTGGAGCCAGACTATTATTAGGGAATTCCTCTCTCCTAATGACTTGATTGTTCCTGTTATTTACTACTGTCTTGATAAAAATGACCTTTTCCAGAGCATGTCTTTACTTCAGGGACCTTGAACTATGTAATCATTAAAGAAATTATGTAATCACCCATGGTATATAAGACCCTGGTTATCTTAATAAAGTGTGGCTTTACCACCAAAAAAAATTAATAAAATTTATAACTCCCTAGTCAGACATCAAAAGGAAAACAGATCCAAATAAATAAAATCAGAAGAGAGGAGAAATAACAAACAACACCACAGAAATACAAACCATTATAAGAGGATAGTATCAAAAACCATATACCAACAAATTTAACAACTAAGAAGAAATAAAGAAATTTCTATAAATATATAAACTTCCAAAATTGAAATAGGAAGAAGTAGAAAATACGAACAACTAATAGCCATCAAAGAAAGTGAGTCAGTAATGAAAAATTCCCAACAAACAAAAGTGCAGGTCCAGATGGCTTCACAGGCTAATTTTACCAAATATTTAGAAATGAGTTAATACCAGGGTGTCTGGGTGGCTCAGTTGGTTGAGTGTCTGACTTTGGCTCAGATCATTATCTTGCGGTTCGTGGGATCAAGCCCTGCATCTGGCTCTGTGCTGAGAGCTTATAGCTTAAAACCTGCTTCAGATTCTGTGTCTCCCTTGCTCTCTGACCCTTCCCTGTTTGTGCTCTGTCTCTCTATCTCAAAAGTAAAAGAAATTTTAATTTTAATGAGTTAATACCTATTCTTCTCACAATATTCCAAAAAATATAAAAGGAAGAAAAACTTCTAAATTCATTTTATGAGGTCAACATTATCCTGGTACTAAAACCATTTAATGACACAACTGAAAAAGACAAATGTAGGCTAATATATTTGATGAACATAAATGTAAATGTCCTCAAAATCCTACAGAATGAAATTCAACAACACTATCAAAATAATCATTCACCATTATCAAGTTGGATTTATTTCTGGGTTGCAAGTGTGTTTTAATACTCAGAAATAAATCAGTATGACACGTCACATCAATAAGAGACAGGAGAAGAACTCTATAATTATTTCAATAAACCCAGAAAAAGCACTTGACAATGTACAAACATACATTCATGATAGATAAAAACCTTCAACAAAGTAGGGATAGAGGGAACATACACCAACATAATAAATTCCATATATGAAAAAGCCATAGCTAATATTATCTTCAATAGGGCAATACTAAGAACTTTCCCTCAGTAAGGAACAAGAAAAGGATATTCACTCTTGCCACTTTTATTTAACATAGTATGGGAAGTCTTAGCTATAGCAATCAGATAAACAATAAGAAATAAAAAGCATTCAAATCAGTAAGGAAGAAGTCTAACTTTCACTAGTTGCATATGACATGATACTATATATAGAAAATCTGAAAAGACACCATCAAAAAACTTCGAGAACTTGTAACAGATTTCAGAAAAGTCACAGAATACAAATCAATGTACAGAAATATGTTGCATTTCTATATACCAATAATAAAGTGGTAGAAAGATATATTAAGAAATCAAACTCATTTAGAATGGCAACCAAATAATAATATATGTAGAAATAAAACTAATCAAAGAGGTGAGAGATCTGTACACTGAAGACTATAAAACTTTGATGAAAGAAAGTAAAGATGACACAAGGAAATTGAAAGACATTCCTTGCTCATGGATTGGAAAAATAAATATTGTTAAAACGTCTATACCACCCTAAACAAAATATACATTTCATGCAATTCCTATCAAAATCCCAACAGCATTTTACAGAGAACTAGAACAAACAATCCCAAAATTTGTATGGAACCACAAGAGACCCTGGATAGCCAAAGCAATCTTGAAAAGGAAAGGCAAAGCTGGAAGCATCACAATTCTGGACTTCAAGTTATATTACAAAACTGCAGCGATCAAGAGAGTATGGCACAAAAACAGATACATAAATCAATGAATCAGAATAGAATTCCCAGAAATGAACCTGTAATGCCCAGAACTCGGGAGTCCCCCAGAAATGAACCACCAGAGTCCAGAGTCAAAGCCAAACGTCAAGGATCGTTTATTTCAGGTTCAAACCCGGGCCTCTGCTCACTCCAAGCTGGTGGAGTGGAGAGAGCCCCGTGCAGGCGGCTTACGTCCTTTTTATAGGCCGGCCCAAACAAGTCAGGGGCGTTCCATTATTACAGCGCTTACATTGGTCAATATCTAAGTTCAGACATTCGACATTCCCTGATTGGATCCCGCCACAATTTGAACATCCAGTACTCCCCGCCCCAATGTCGAGCCACATCGCTGACCCCACCCTACACCTAGCGCCCCAAGCGTATGTACAGAAGCAGAACAAGTGGGTCAGGTTAAGTTTCATTTTTCCTGAGACTCATGCTGTTACAGAAATAGCACAGACCAATTAAGTTTCGGTTTGCCTAGGTCTAATTTTTAAGTTCCTCACAACTCTTAGGTTCCTCAAACCCACAATTATATGGACAATTAATCTTTGATGAAGCAGGAAAACATAGTGCATGGAAAAAGAAAGTCTCTTCAACAAATTGTGCTGGGGAAACTGGGCAGCAACATGTAAAAGAATGAAACTGGACTACGTTTTTATGCCATGCAGAAAAATAAACTCAAAATGGATTACAGACCTAAATATGAGACCAGAAACCGTACAAATCCTAGAAAAGAAAATGGCAGTAACCTCTTTGACATTTCCTGTAGCAACATCTTTATAGATATGTCTCCTGAGGCAAGGAAAGTAAGAGCAAAAGTAAACTGTTTGAACAAAATCAAAATAAAAAGCTGCTAGAGGATTATACCTTTGGAGTAGAGGCTAAAGTCTAGGATTTTAATGCTGTAATCATCAAGACAGTGTAGTATTGGCACAAAAATCTATGTGCCAGACACATAGGCCAATTGAATAGAATAGAGAACCCAGAATTAGACCCACAAATGTATGACAAACTAATCCTTGACAAAGCAACAAGAATACCTCATGGAAAAAAGACAGTCTCTAGCAAATGGTGCTGGGAGAACTGGACATCAACATGCAGAACAATGAAACCAGACTACTTTCTTATACCGTACACAAAAATAAACTCAAAATGGATGAAAGACTTAAAAGTGAGACAGGAAACCATCAAAATCCTAGAGAAGAAAGCAGGCAACAACCTCTTTGACCTCAGCCACAGCAATATATTGCTTGACACATCTCCAAAGGCAAGAGAATTAAAAGCAAAAATGAACTCTTGGGACCTCATCAAGATAAAAAGTTTCTGCACTGCATAGGAAACAATCGACATAACTAAAAGACAACTGACAGGATGGGGAAAGATACTTGCAAATGACAGATCAGATAAAGGGTTAGTACTCAAAACCTGTAAAGAACTTACCAAACTCAACACCTGAAAAACAACCCAGTGAAAAAAAATGGGCAGAAGACATGAATAGACAGTTTTCTAAAGACATCCAGATGGCCAACAGACACATGAAAGAATGGTCAATCTCACTCATCATCAGGGAATACAAATCAAAACCACACTGAAGTACCATCACACATCACTCAGGGTGGATAAAATTAACAACTCAGGCAACAGCAGATGCTGGTGAGGATGTGGAGAAATGAGAACCCTCTTGCACTGTTGGTGGGAATGCAAACTGGTGCAGCCGTTCTGGAAAACAGTGTGGAGGTTCCTCAAAAAGTTAAAATAGAACTACCCTACAATCCAACAATAGCACTGCTAGGAATTATCCAAAAGATACAAGAAAGTTGATTTATAAGGGCACATGTACCCCAGTGTTTAAAGCAGCGCTTTCAACAATAGCCACATTATGGAAAGAGCCTAAGTATCTTCATCCACTACCTGATGAGTGGATAAAAATATGTGGTTTATATCATGCAACAATGTGGATGGGACTGGGGGGTATTATGCTAAGTGAAATAAGTCAGTCAGAGAAAGACAGATATCATATATTTTCACTCATATGTGAATCTTGAGAAACTTAACAGAAGGGGGAAGGGAAGGGGAAAAATAGTTACAGGGAGAGAGGGAGGTTTGCAAACCATAAGAGACTTCTAAATACAGAGAACAAACTAAGGGTTGATGTGGGGTGCACGGGAGAAGAGGAAATGGGTGATGGGCATTGAGAAGGGCCCTTGTTGGGATGAGGAGTGGGTGTTGTGTGTAAGCAATGAACCACTGGAATCTAGCCCCAAAACCGAAAGCACACTGTATACACTGTATGATGGCCAATATGACAATAAATTATATTTTAAAATAAATAAAATAAAATAAATGTACCTTTAAAAAAATAAAAAGCCTCTGCACAGTGAAGGAAATAATCAACAGAACTAAAATGCCACCTACAGAATGGGAAAAGATATTTGTAAATGATATATCCAAGAAATGGCTACTTTCTGAAATATATAAAGAACTTACAAAACTCAACACCCAAAAATGAATAATCCAATTAAGTATGGGCAGAACCCAAGAACAAACATTTTCCCAAAGAAGTCGTACAGATAGCCAATAAGCGAATGAAAGATGCTCACCATCAGTTATCAGGGAAAAACACGTCAAAACTACAATGAAATATAACCTCATACCTGTAAGAATGGCTAAAATCAGCAACACATAAAGCAACAGGTGTTAGCAAGGCTGTGAAGAGGGAACCCTCTTACACTGTTGGTGGGAATGCAATATGGTGTAGCCACTTTGGAAAACAGTATGGAAGTTCCTCGAAAAGTTAAAAATAAAACTACCCTATGATCCATCAATTGTATGACTAGGTATCTAACCAAGGGATACAAAAATACTAACTTGACAGCATACATGCACCTCCATGTTTATAGTGACATGATTTACAATAGCAAAACAATGGAAGTAGCCCAAATGTCCTTCGATTGAGTAATGTATACACACACACACACACACACACACACACACACACACATATACATACACACTAAAAAATATTATTTTACCATAAAAAATGAAATCTTTCCATTTGCAACCATGTGAATGAAACCAGAGTATATTTTTTTGAGTGAGGTAAGTCAGTCAGAGAAAGACATATAACATATGATTTCACTCATATGTGGAATTTAAGAAATAACACAGGTGAGCAAACCAGAAAAAGGGCTCTCAAATGTAGAGATCAAACTGAGGATTGCTGGAGGGGAGGTGGATGGGGGCCATGGGCAAACTGGGTGATGGGCATTAAGGAGGGCACTTATGATGAGTACCGGGTGTTATATGAATGTGATGAAATACTAAATTGTACATCTGAATCTAATGTTACACTGAATGTTAACTAATGGGAATTAAAATAAAACCTTAAAAATAAATGTAAGACAGTACCCTGAGGACTAACATTCCATAGGATTAAAAGTTATACCCCAAAAGTGCCTACTACAGAGTCTGACACCTAAGCAGTGTTCAATAAATGTTAGTTATTGTTATAGTTAGTATTAAAAATGTACTGCTGCATTCCTATTCACCAATAATGAAGCAGCGGAAAACTATAGAAAATTTATGAAAGAGATTGAAGAAGACACCAAGAAATAGAAAAACATTCCCTGTTCATGGATCAGAAGACTAAACATTGTGTGGACTTCGAGGGTGACATGCTAAGCGAAAGAAGTCAGGCGGAGAAGGACAGATACCATATGTTTGCACTCATAGGTCAAACAGGAGAACAGGAGAAACCTAATGGAGGACCATGGGGAGGGGAAGAGGGAAACAGAGTTGGGGAGAGAGAGGGACGCAAAACTTGAGAGACTATTGAATACTGAAAAGGAACTGAGGGTTGAAGGGGAAGGAGGAGGGGGGAAAAAAAGTGGTGGTGTTGGAGGAGGGCACATGTGGGGAAGAGCCATGGGTGTTATATGGAAACCAGTTTGACAATAAACTATTTTAAAAAATAAATAAAGTTTATATACAGCAATTCAAAAAAATTTACTGCATATTCACATTTAAAAACCAAATCAGCAAAAAAATCTTACAAACTTAAAAAAATAATATTGTGGCTTCTGTATATAATTAACTTCCTGGTAAAGGTGTATAAATTTCATTTGATGATTTCTTACACCCCCAGTATATACTTAGTTTCTGCTGTGAGTTCAGAGATAAAATAGGTGCTTTGGTTGGAACATTGTATTAACAAAAGCCTTATTCTGTTCCTAAAGGCATCTTTATTATTTGGAGAGACACCACCATACACACAGGTACACACTTTACACTCCACTAGAGAAAACTTAATAACCAATTTATATACAAATTTAAAAACATACAATGGCCTTCCAATGTTCCCATAAAAGGAAATATTCTTATTCCTATTATATATTTTTTTCTTCTCAAGTACCAATGGTGTTTTATTATAATCAAAAATAACAGACAGGGTGCCTGCCTGGTTCACTAGATAGAACATCTGACTCTTAATCCTGGGCTTATGAGTTCAAGCTCAACGTTGAGCATGGAGCCTACTTAAAACAAAACAACAACAACAGAAAAAGAGAGGCATGGATAAAAATATTGATTCTCTAGATTTTTAAAAAAATTTTAATGTTTTATTTATTTTTGAGAGAAAGAGAGATAGCATGAGCAGGAGAAGGTCAGAGAGAGAGGGAGATACAGAATCAAAAGACAGGCCCCAGGCCTTGAGCTACCTGTCAGCACAGAACCCGATGTGGGGCTCGAACTCCTGAACTATGAGATCATGACCTGAGCCGAAGTTGGAGGGCCAACCAACTGAGCCACCCAGGTGCCCCATGATTCTCTAGATTTTATATTATAGGAAGTTGTGGGCTTTTTCTATATTATACTTTCATTTTGCTCTTTTGTGCTGTAATGATCCTATCATTATAAAATTGATTTTCAAACATTAATATCTATTTACTTGATCAAGCTTATTACATCATCTTAGCTTTGATTTTAATTATTGAAATGTACTATCTGATGATTATTTGGTAGGGCAAAACTATGTGAAGTGTGATTGTTAGGTTATGGAGCTGAGTGAGGTGGTTTAAATATTAGCATGTGCTTTATGAATAACTGTTGAATACAGATTTGAAAATACTGGTTTTTAAACCAAATCATATTGTTAAAAAGAAAAAGCAAAGGAGTAAGTTAATTGTAAGGTGTGGCTAAAAGAAGCTAATCTATTCTTAACCTCACTTCATAAGTGACAGAAAAATTAAATGGAGACAATCATGAATTACAGGAGGATAGAGTTGGGCAACTAATTGGCCTATTTTCTATGCTGTCAGAATCTTCTCAAGCAATTTTCTTCAATTATAACTGCAAATCAGCATGCTATTTCTTTCACATGAACTATCCATTGCCTGAGGACTAACTAGGTATCCTGGGATAACTTGTGATAAACTATTAGAGGCCATTTTCCACTAGTGAATCATTATGGGGCATTCATAGTGAAATACCAGCATTAAAACTCTCTAGAAGTCTATGGTATAAAAACATCTGCAAAAAAAAAAATTGTATTACGTGCAAAAGGTTTGACTGCCTTGGTCATTAATATGAATTAGATCAATCTATCAAACTTTAGGAAACAAAACAAAGCAAAACGGAAGTCAAAATATTGCCCCCATATGCTTACCTCCCTGCTGAATGAATGTATGTGGCCGCCAATGGATAAATGCTATGCTGTCTAGAGACTACTAGAAGTTTCCGTTTGGATGTTGCCTTTGTTCTATAATTTTAGTTTAATTGATTCTGCCACTCAGAATGACTTGTACTCTCTCTTAGATCACCTGGTTATTTGGGTTGCTATGACAAATAATCTTGTCTTCTACATCTCTATCATATACTCCTAGAACTTAAAAATAAGGTACTATATTTTCATTTTGTCACTTTTTAAAAACACACGTTAATTAGCCAAATACTCTATTATCTCCAAAATTCATGTTCATCTTATACAAATAAGGTAGCTATCTCACAGGTGAATTTCAAGAATTTCCAGGAAAGTGACTATATCTTCTATGGCAATGTCGAGTTACAAAACAAGAAAATTAAATGTTTGGGGAAAACTTCTAAAGTATAGGCCAATTATTTTAATAACAGGATTTTCAGTTTTAGGAGTTTAATGTGTCATCCAGTATATTAAAATCCATTTAGCAAGAAGACATTACTATGATGCCATATGATATTATTATGCCATCATGAATTGAATTGGAAGTAGTAAACTACTACTATAATGGTATATTAAGTCTATTTTTACCTCTTTTTCAGAGCATTTATTTAGGTAATTTTGTGCAACGTGTACATCCAATAAATGCTGTTGAAGAATAGGATTATTAAAGAATAGACTTATTAGGCATGACACAGAGATTTACAGGTAAGCCAGTGAAGGTACATGATGAAAGTGAAGTTAGCCCTTGGCATTTATACAACTCCTCTTGGGAAACAACATTCACTTAAATGTCAATAGCTATTTAAACATCTGAAGCAAGATTTGAGGAGAAAATAACACATCTTTAGTCTGTAAAGAATCTTATAGATGTGCATAAGTACAGTTTGAACTGTGTAAATACATTATATATTCTTGAAAAGATGTCGAATGAGCTTTCAAGAACTATCCAGCACCTCAAACAAAGCCACATTTATTTTTTAGTTTAGCTTGCTTTTGTTCTGAGAATGGTTTAACTGTGGCCACAGGAAATCTGCACATAAAGTATGAGTTTAATGGCTTCAGATTTTGTTGTCTTTTTGGCCTTTATAGTACATATGTTGTTAATGGGTCTTTCAATGACTGGATATCACAATCAAAAGAATTTAATCTACCCAGAATAGAAAATGGTGACATTTTTAAGACAATAAAACAAAACATCTTTGTTCTGAGTCAGCCCAAATCAAACCGTGTATACAATAACTGAATGTAGGTGGAAGATTGAGAAAATTGATCATTTTGGAAGTGCAGTTACACTAAAATTACATGATCTAGTGTCAGTGTATCCTTTCTAGATTTTAAAATTTGTAGAACAGAATCCTTGCTTGTTTAGTTTACATCATGCCATAGTGATAAAATGGTATCTATCAACATTGTGCTTGCTCAATAAATGTGTGTTAAAGGAATGATTGAATGCATCATTAAAATGAAAACTAAATCCCAAGATAAAACAGCTTCATAAAAAGTAAAAAATAATTCTAGTTTTCAAACTTGAAACATCTATGAACCATTATAATACAACATAACTTAAGAAATATTGATTACTTATGAAAAACACTTGTTCCAGTTGTAATAGTGCAAAGGTAACTTGTATTTATGTTTAAACACACAAATACACATACAATCTCACATACTTATATTGTCATATTTTAAGAAATCTGCATAAAGGCGTCTGGGTGTCTCAGTTGGTTAAGTGTCCGACTTCAACTCAGGTCATGATCTCACCATTCGTGGGTTCGAGCCCTGCGTGAGGCTCTGTGCCGACAGCTAGCTCAGAGTCTGGAGCCTGTCTTTGGATTCTGTGTCTCCCTCTCTCTCTGACCCTCCCCTGCTCATGCTGTCTCTCTCTCTCTCTCAAAAATAAAAAATAACAAAACATTAAAAATTTTGTAAAAAGAAATCTGCATATTTTATTACCTCCGCTTGAAACCATGTGCATTATAATGCATTTTTTGAAATAAGTTGAATAACTTTATTGTTGCTCAAAATTCTTTCACCTCATTTAAGAAAGACAATGCTGATTTATTTAACAACCATGCATTTTTCCTCCTTATATCAACACTATCTGTCTCAAGAATATGGTAAAAGCTACAAATTTGAGCCTCTACATGAACAGTAGTGACAAAATGAATAGGAAATAATTTAATCCAGTCAAAACATGGGTGCCTAGGTAGCTCAGTTGATTAAGCTTCCGACTTCTGCTGTGCCGGGACCCTCCCCGGCCACTCTGGCCTGATCGGGAAAGCCGGCCTGGGTTCTTTTCCTGAGGGAAGGGAAAGGAAAGGGAAAGGGGGGGCGTACGAAAATAAATACAACACTCACGGTTTCTGGTTGTGCGGAGAGAAAAGAGAGCGAGTTTATTAAGAGGGCTGTATATATACCATCTCAGGGCGGAGAGATCAAAGTATTTGACATACGTCAGAATACCAGGTAGAGGAAACGCCCCCAATCTGCCTTCAGCAAGGCTGGGAGGTGGAGAATTAACACTGAATGGTTTAGATCTTATGCATCTAGGCCTTCTGGTCTATCTCAGCATGACTGTCGCCAACTTCCAGATGCAAATTTTGTTTACTGCTCACTCTGCTGAGTGAATAATCCTTGCCTTGAGGCAGACAGAAACATGGCAGTCCCTGACACTGCTGAGGTCATGGTCTCAAGGTTAGTGAGTTCAAGCGTCGCATCAGGTTCTCTGCTCTCAGCACAGAGCCTGCTTCGGATCCTCCGTCCCTCTCTTTCCATCCCTCTCCTACTTGCACTCTCTCTCTTTCTCCCTCCCTCAAAAATAAATAAATGAATAAACACTAAAAACATGTAAAACAACGTATATTTTTGACATTTGTTAAATAGAAAAGACATAGTAAATGACATTTCCATGTAATAATATTTAAATTTTCTTAATAGAAACCCACGATTTTCAGAGTCAGGAAAATAAAAGCATTTTCCATTTATTATTTCTATTTGATTTTTATGACTGATAAACTTAAGGATTTGTGTTATTATCTTTGTGTCTTTTTTTCCATGAAATAAATTTGTGTGTATAGATTGATACCATAATATCATGCCTAATAATCCCATTTAACTTTTAATTATTATAATTAAAGTACATTTGGTTAATATCACAGGACAGACTGACATGCACATCTGGCACTTTATTTGGGTAACCACACAAACTGAAAAATAAATGTTTGAAATTTTCATTTATAAGTCAAGGTGGATATGAATAATAAAGCTGACTGTTAACAAGTAATACTTAGTTCAGCCTTAAGTTTCTTCCTGAAATATTTGTTATCATGTTAAGGAGTATGAGATAAGTGACAACTCTCCAAAAGATGAAAAATCTTCCATTAAAAAAAATCATTGCCAGATATCGGATTCTAGAGGATAGCTATTTTTATAAATCCCATTTTTTCTAGATTAACTTATGGGAAGCTTACTGACTAATTATTACTGACTATGCCTAAATAAGTAAATTATTAACAACTAGGTAGAGTAGTTAAATCCTAGTCAAAATGTATTATCTAATCAGAGGGAGGAGCTAAGATGGACTGTAGGCTTGCCTCATCCACTGAACACAGTTAGATAATTATCAAATAATTCTAAATACCCAAGAAATCACCCTAAGGACTGACAGAACAAACCTACAACAAGAGGAAGGGAAAAGGCAACATTGAGAAAAGTAAAAAGCACAGAGATATGGTTTGGGGGAGAATTGGATCATCAGTGCCATGGAGGGGAGAGAGCCCTGGTTGCAGAAAAAGGTGAGAAAGAGAGAGGAACATACAGGAGATTGAGCAATAACACTGCCCCAAAGCCATTGGCTGGGATAATGAGATTTAGGTTTTTGCAACCAACTAGGCTTGAAGACTGGATATTTAAATGTTGGTTAGTGGGAAGCGGCAAGGTGGCAGAGAAGTAGGGAGCTTTGTAATCTCCACCTGCCTACAACTATCAAACTGAGAAGAATTAAAAACCACAATATTCTGATCTGCAAGAATGGAGGTGCGCATACTGAATCATTTTTGATAACAGCCACATGGATGCCTGAATGAGTGTGAACTGGGACAGGAAACCCTGAGGGGAGACTCTGACAAAGCAGAACTTGGAGAGAGAGTGCCCAGAAACATGGCGGAGGGCCCACAGAGGACTGTGTGCCCAGAGGCAGCTCAGGACCCTGGAGGGAAGGGCACAAACCGACTGTACAGGGGGGCAGAGAGCCAGGGGGGAGAGAATGAGAGACTGAGAAAGCTCTTAGAGTGATCTCTGGAGATGGGAGACCTCAGCCCAGGAGGGAGAGACACAAACACCTCACATATAGCCGCTGGGAGAAATCTGTCCCCATCAGCGGGCTTGTTCTCCCTTGGGCTCAGCAGCTCGCTGACTTCAGGTAGACCCAGGGATAAACTGGCTCCCCAGTCTCCCTACTCAATGCCAGCCAGAAAGCCGCCCACCTGCTGGAGATTATTTTAACTGTGGTGGCAGCATTAAAATGCATGGACTAGGATTTAGAAACCTGGCAAAGTTTAGAAAACCAAAGCAATCTGACCTGTCCATGGCACGGGGAAGTCAGACTCAAAAGAGTGGCTGATAATTCATGGCCTGAGTGGGGTTTGGGGCACTGCCATTCTTCTCCCCGCAACCACTAAGGCGGGTACTTAGAGAGCAGTCCCTGAGACACAACCTAACTACATCAAATCACGCAAATCTTCACTAGAGAGCTGCTTTTTTCTTATTATTTTTAAAATTTTTTAAAAACTTTTATACTTTTTTCTTATTATTTTTATTTTTTTAAATTTTTCCCTTGTTTTCTCTTTTCTATATTCTTTTTCCCTTCTTTTCTCCCTTTCCCCCCTGGAGTCTGGGAAAGACCAACATTTATGCACTGCTGAGATTAGATCAAATCTAACCATCCAGATATATTTTCCCTTAACTCATTCTTATCACTCCCCTCCACAGGTTTTTTTGATTAATAATTCTTAACTTTTTACTATTTATTTTTGAGAGAGGGAGAGACAGAGTGCGAGCAGAAGAGGATCAGAGAGAGAGGGAGACACAGAATAAGAAGCAGGCTCCAGGCTCTGAGCTGTCAGAAGACAGCCCGATGTGGGGCTTGAACCCACGACCTGTGAGATCATGACCTGAGCCGAAGTCGGCCACCCAACCAACTGAGCCACCCAGGTACCCCTCCCCTCTGCAGGTTTTATGCTATCAGACTGTCCTTTATCTTTGGCTGTTTCTGTCCCCCCACCTTCTTTCTTTCTTTCTTTCTTTCTTTCTTTCTTTTCCTTTCCTGTCCTCTCTTCTCTTTTCTGTTCTTTTTTTCTTTCCCCTTTTGGTATGCTTGTTTACTTGATCTGTCAGTGCATTTGCATGCTTGTGTTCCCTGTGTGTTTGTCTCTTTTCCTTTGGAGGCATACCTCAAGAAACAAGCCAAAGCACACATGGTGGACAGTCCCAAATAACACTGAGTAGGGAAATAAATTAACCAGAGACATAACAAGAGAAACCGAGAGACACCATTAAAAGAACATCTCCTGAAATGACAGGCCCTGGACAATAAAATAACCTCCTTTAATAGACTAATACTAACAGGCACACAGTGCAGAACAAGCTTTTAAAACTGACAAGAGACAGAAAGCTAGCCAAAATGACAAAACGAAAGAGCTCTCCTCTAAAGAAATTCCAGGAAGAAATCACAGCTACAGAACTACTCAAAACAAACACAAGCAACATAACTGAACAAGAATTTTAAAAAATTGTCATAAAACTAATCGCTGGGCTTGAAAAAAGCATGGAAGACATAAGAGAAGCTATTGATACAAAGACTAGAAACCTTCAAAAGGCTATAACTGAGATGAATAATAAAATGTAGGCTGCCACTGCACAGGCTGAAGAAGCAGAGAGGAGAGTAGGTGAATTAGAAGACACAGTTATAGCAAAAAGGGGAAGCCAAGAAAAGGAGAGAGAAATTGATACAGGAGCATGAAAAGAGAAGTAGAGACCTGAGTGATACAATCAAATGGAACAATATCCGTATCATTGGGGTTCCTGAAGAGAAAGAAAGAGAAAAAGATCCTGAAAGGGTGCTGGATCAAATTATAGCCAAAAATTTCTCTAATCTGGGAAAAGAAAAGGATATTGAAATTCAAGAGGCACAGAAAACTCCCCTAAGACGTAACTTGAACCGAACTTCAGCATGACATATCATAGTGAAACTGGCAAAATATAAAGATAAAGAGAGAATTATGAAAGCAACTAGGAATAAAAGGGCCCTGACATACAATGTGAAACCTATCAGAGTTGTTACAGACCTATCTACTGAAACTTGGCAGAGCAAAAAGGAATGACAGGAAATCTTCAATGTGATGAACAGGAAAAATATGCAATCAAGAATTCTTTATCCAGCGAGCTTGTCATTCAAAATAGAAGGAGAGATAAAGGTGTTCCAAAATAAAGAAAAATTGAGAGAATTCATGACCATCAAACCAGCCCTATAAGAAATCCTAAGAGAGTCTCTATGAAAGAAATGTAGCAAGGAATAAAAGACACCAGAGATATTAATACAAACGTGAACTCTACAGAGAACAAAAGAATCTAAACCCACATTTTTCAATAATAACACTGAATGACAAAGCACTGAATGCTCCACTCAAACGACACAGGGTAGAAGAATGGATAAAAAAACAAAATCCATCTATTTGCTGTCTACAAGAGACACATCTTAGACCTAAAGTCACCTTCAGATGGAAAGTAAGGGGATGGAGAAATATCTACCATGCGACTAGAAGCCAAAAGAAAGCTGTAGTAGCCATACTTATATCGGACAAACTGGATATTAAATCAAGGTATAAAAAAAGATGAAGAAAGACATTATATAATAACTATGGGGTCTCGACATTAGGAAGAGCTAACAATTATAAACATGTATGCGCCAAATTCGGGAGCACCCAAATACATAAAACCACTAATCACAAACAGAAACAATCTTATTGATAAGAATGTGCTAATTGCATGGGAATTTAATACTCCACTTACAACAATGGATAGGTCAACCAGACAAAAAAATCACTAAAGAAACAATGGACCTGAATGGAACACTGGAAGAGATGGAATTAATAGAAATACGTAGAACTCTGCATCCTGAAGCTAGGGAATTCACTTTTTTTCTCTAGTGCTCATGGCACATTCCCCAAGATTGGTCACATAATGGGGCATAAAGCAGCCCTTAATAAATGCAAATGAATTGAGATCATACCATGCACACTTTCAGATCACAATGCTATGAAACTTGAAATTAACCACAGGAAAAAGTCTGGAAAACCTCCAAAAATGTGGAGGTAAAAAATCACCCTACTAAAAAATGATTGGGCCAATCAGGCAATTAGAGAAGAAATAAAAATGTATAGGTAAACAAATGTAAATGAACATACAACATTCCAAACTCTCAGGGACACAGCAAAGGCAGTCCTAAGAGGAAAGTTTATTGCAATCCAGGCCTACTTCAACAAACTAAGAAAAGTGCCAATTCAAAATCTAACAGAACACTTAAGAAAACTAGAAAGGGAGCAGCAAGAGCACCCCAAACCCAGCAGAAGAAGAGAAATAATAAAATCAGCGTAGAAATAAACTATACAGAATCAAAAAAAAATTGAACATATCAATGAAACCAAGAGTTGGTTTTTTAAAAAGATAAACAAAATTGATAAACTTCTGACTGGGCTCCTCAGAGAAAAAAGAGAGAACACCTAAGTAGACAAAATCACAAAGGAAAATTGATTTATTACTACTGATCCTTCAGAAATATAAGCAGTCATCAGAGATTCCTATGAGAAATTATATGCCAACAAACTGGACAATCTAGAAGAAATGGACAAATCCCTAAATGCACATGCAACACCAAAATTCAAAAGGGAAGAGAAAGAAAATCTGAACAGACCCATAACCAGGGAAGATATTGAATCACTTATCAAAAATCTCCCAACGAATAAAAGCCCAGGGCTGGATGGATTTCCAGGGAAATTGTACCAGATATTTAAAGCAGAGTTAACACCCATCCTTCTCAAGTTACTCTAAATAATAAAAATAAAAGGAAGACTTCCAGACTCATCCTATGAAGCAAGAATTACTTTGCTTCCCAAACCAGACAGAGAACCCCCCCCCAAAAAAAAGAGAACTACAGGACAATATCCTGAAATAATGCAGATACAAAAATACTCAACACGATACTAGCAAATCGAATTAAACAGCACATAAAAATAATTATCCATCATGATCGAGTGGGATTAATTTCTGTGTTACAGGGCTGGTTCAATATTCACAAATCCATCAATGTGATCCATCACATTAACAAAAGAAAAGATAAAAACCATATGATCCTGTCGATAGATGCAGAAAAAGCATTTGACAAAATACAGCATCCCTTCTTAATAAAAACCCTCGAGTAAATTGGGATAGAAGGAACTTACTTAAACATTATTAAAGCCACTTATGAAAAGCTCACAGCTAATATCATCTTCAATGGAGAAAGACAGAAAGCTTTCCCTTTGAAATCAGAGACACGACCAGAATCTACTCTCACCACTGTTGTTTCACATAGTGCTGGAAGTCCTAGCATCAGCAATCAGACAACAAAAGGAAATAAAAGGCATCAGAACTGGCAAAGATGAAGTCAAACTTTCACTTTTTGCAGATGACATGATACACTACATGGAAAACCTGATTGACTCCACCAGAAGCCTTCTAGAACTGACCCATAAATTCAGTAAAGTCGCAGGATACAAAATCAACGTACAGAAATAGTTGCGTTTTTATACATCAATAATGAAGGAATAGAAAGAGAAATCAAGAAATTGATCCCATTGACAATTGCATGAAACATGATAAAATACCTAGGAATAAACCTATCCAAAGATATAATAGTGCAGTATGTTGAAGACTATAGAAGGTTTATGAAAGAAATTGAAGAATACACAAAGAAATGGAAAAACATCCCATGCTCATGGATTGGAAGAATAAACATTGTTAAAATGTCATTATTCCCTAAAGCAATCTACACATTCAATGCAATCCCAATCAAAATTGCACCAACATTCTTCTCAAAGCTGGAACAAACTACATTAAAATTCGTATAGAACTACAAGAAACTCTGAAGTGCCAAAGTAATATTGAAGAAATGGGAGGCATCAGAACCCCAGACTTCAGCCTCTACTACAAAGATCCCATCATCAAGACAATATGTTATTGGCGCAAACACAGACACACAGACCAATGGAATAGAATAGACAGCCCATAACTGGACCCATAAATGTATGGCCAATTAATCTTTGACAAAGCAGGAAAGAGTATCCAGTGGGGGGGAAAATGCCTCTTTAACAAGTGGTGCTGGGAGAGCTGGAGAGCAAACATGCAGAAGAGTGAAATAGATCACCTTCTTACACCATTCACAAAAATAAACTCAAAAAGGATGAAGGACCTGAATTTGAGGCAGAAAACTATAAAAAAACCCTAGAAGAGAAAGCAGGAAATATGTTCCTTGACCTCAATCGCAGCATTTTCCTACTCGACACATTTGCAAAAACAAGGGAATCAAGAACAAAAATGAACTATTGGGACCTCATCAAGATAAAAAGCTTCTCCACCACATCGGAAACAATAAAAAAAAAACCCAATAGGTAATCACAGAATGGGAAAAGATAGTGGCAAATGACATAACAGATAAAGGGCTAGTATCCAAAATCTACAAGGAACACACAAAACTCCACAGCCGAAAAACGAATAATCCAGTGAAGAAATGGGCAGAAGTCACGAATAGACACTTCTCCAAAGAGGACATCCAGATAGCCAACAGGCACATGAAATGATGCTTAGCGTCACTCATCATCAGAGAAATACAAATCAAAACTGCACTGAGATACCACTTCACACCGCTCAGAGTGGCTAAAATGAACTAATCAGGAGACTATCGATGCTGGCGAGGATGTGGAGAAATGGGCACCCTCCTACACTGTTGGTGGGAATGTAAACTGGTGCAGCCTCTCTGAAAAAACACTGTGGAGATTCCTCAAACAACTATTAATAGAGTTCCCCTATGACTCAACAGTAGCACTCCTGGGGATCTACACAAGGGATACAGGAGTGCTGATGCATAGGGGCACATGTACCTCAATGTTCATAGCACCACTTTCAACAGTAGCCTAAAGGTCCACCAACTAATGAATGGATCAAGAAGATGTGGTATGTGTGTGTGTGTGTGTGTGTGTGTGTGTGTGTGTGTGTGTGTGTAATGGAATACTACATGGCAATGAGAAAGAATGAAAGATGGCCATTTGTAGCAATGAGGATGGACCTTGTCGGTGTCATGCTAAACGAAACAAGTCAGGCATATTTTCACTTGTAGGTCTAACAAGAGAAACTTAACAGGGGACCATTTGAAGGGGAAAACGAGGGGGAAGTGTTAGGGAGAGGGAGTGAGGCAAATCATGAGAGACTCTTGAATACTGAAAACAAAGTGAGGGCTGAAGAAGGAGGGGGAAAGGGAAGGAGGGTGATGGTCATGGAGAGGAGCACTTGTGGGGAAGATCACTGGGTGTTATTTGGAAAACAACTTGGTAATAAACTTTTTAATTAAAAATAATAAATATTGCTCAGTTGTGTGTTTAGCTGGGATAGAGCTCTGAGGGGCCTGCCTTACTCCTGCAGAGAAGCCTGGCAAACAACCTGGGGGCAGACGGAGCTTATTGGTGAGAGATGGCATTCACTGAAATGTCTCTCCAGGGACTCAGGATCCTACAGGCTGCATTTTCCTCCCACCTAGAGCATAGATGCAGAGCCTTCTGCCAATGGGAGCTGAGCCCCAACAGTGGCTGCCTAGCTTACTTGCCCGAAGTCCCAACCCATGCTCTCTGGCACAACTACCCTTCTTAGTCAAACCTGCATCAGTCCAGGCACAGCACGACCCTCCTCCAGAGGACCAGCAAGTGCCTCAAGCCACACAACGTTCCTAAAGCATGACGTTTTAAAACTCAGCAGGTTGGCTGAGATAGTCCCAAGGGCACTGCACTGCTCCTAGAAAGAAGGCAGGAAACAACCCAGAAGGAGAAAGCCTGAAAATGGCAATCTGAAAGACACCTGGGATTTACAGAGTAGGGATTGCTCTTTTGGGAGTACTTCCCTGAGAGATCAAGTGCTTTCCTGAGAGCAGCAAGCAAGGATAACCCTCTCCAGGGACAAAGGAACTGGCAGGCACCATTTCCCTCCCCTGACCATCAGCATAAACACAGAATCACTTTCAGTAAACAGCATACCACAGACAATCATTGCATAAACTGCTTACACTAAGTCCCACACCCCTGTACTCAGCCAGCACTTCCCATCTCAGTCAAGTGTGCTTCAGTCTCAGTTCAGGGGACCCCTTCCCCAGAAGACAAGAACAAAACTCTCGCATTATGTCTCCCAACCAGAGAGTTCTTCAAGGCTTCAGTTATAGTGGAAGTAGCATCATGTGTCATTTAACAGACCACAGCACACCTTGTTAAAATTCACCACACTCTGGCCAAGGTCCAAACACTCCCCACTGCAGGCAAGAAGAAACTCTTCAGGCAACTAGCCTGAAATATAGAACAGCCTAAACACAGCAGCAAAGTGCGTGAAGCACACACCAGAGACACTCTCTGAAGCACCAGGCCCTGGGCACTATGTGACCTCTTCATCATAAAGCCATTACTCTCAGAAGCAAGAAACATAACATACTTTTTTTAACAGATGAAAAGGCAGAGACTTAGAAGAAATGTCAAGATGGAGGAATTCATCCTACATGAAAGAACAAAATAAGGTCATGGCCAGAGATCTAAGCAAAAGAGATATAAGGAATGTGACTGACAGAGAATTTAAAGCAACAATTCTAAGGATACTCCCTGGGCTTGATAAAAGAATGGAAAACATTGGAGAGGCCCTTACCACAGAGATAAAAGAGTTAAAAAGTAATCAGCCAGAAATGAAATATTTAACTGAGATTCAAAACAGATGGCATACAATGAACACAAAAATGGAAGAAACAGAAGGATGATTAAGTAATACAGAAGATAAGATGATGGAAAATAATGAAGCTGAAGAAGAGAGTGAAAGAAGAATTCCATAACATGAAAATAGATTTAGGGAACTCAATGACTTTGTCAAACAAATAACCTTCATAGCATAGGAGTCCCAGAAGAAGAAGAGAGAGAAAAGGGGACAGAAAATTTATTTGAGGAAATGAGAGCTGAAAACTTTCCTAATCTAGAGAAAGAAACAGACAACCAGATCTATTAGGCACAGAGAACTCCCATCAAAATTAACAAAAGCAAGACAACACCAAGACATATTGTAATTAAATTAGCAAAATATAGTGATAAAGAAAAAATCCTAAAAACAGAAAGACAAAAGAAGTCCCTAATTACGAGAGAAGACCCATAAAACTAGCTGTGGATCTCTCAACAGAAACTTGTCAAGTAGAAGGGATATACATGATATATTAAATGTGCTGAATGGGAATATCTGCAGCCAGAAATATTCTATCCAACAAGGCTGTCATTCAGAATAGGAGAGGTAACTAGTTTCCCAGATAAACAAAGCCTAAAGAAGTTCATGACCACTAAATCAGTCCTGCAGGAAATATTAAAGAGAACTCTTTGAGTAGAAAAAGGAAAACAAAAGTGACAAAGACAAGAAAAGAACAAAGAAAATCTTCAGAAACAACAGACAAGTAATAAAATGGAAATAAATACATTATCAATAATTACTTGGAATATAAATGGACTGAATGCTTAAGTCAAAAGACATATGGTGTCAGAATAGATAACAAAATAAGAGTCATAAATATGCTGCCCACAAGAGACTCATTTTAGACCTAAAGGCATCTGCAGATTGAAAGTGAGGGCACAGAGAAACAGTTATCAAACAAATAGATGTCAAAAGAAAGCAAGAGTAGCAACATTTATATCAGAAATGTAGACTTTAAACCAAAGACTTTAACAAGAGTCAAAGGAGGGAACTATATAATAATAAAGGGGATAATCCAACAAAAAGATTTAGTGTTGTGAATACTTGTGAACCCAACACTGGAGCACTCAAATACATAAAAGAGTTAATAACAGTGGCGCCTGGGTAGCTCAGTCGGTTAATCATCCAATTTCATCTCAGATCAGGGTCTCATGGGTCATGAGTTCGAGCCTTGCTTTGGGCTCTGTGCCAACGGCTCAGAGCCTAAAGCCTTCTTTGGACTCTGTGTCTTCCTCTCTCTGTTTCTCTCCCCTGATTACACTCTGTCTCTCTCAAAAATAAATAAACATTTAAAAAACAATAATTAATAACTAGCAACAAATAACACATTGATAATAATACAATAATAGTAGAGGATTGTAACATCCTACTTACAGCAATGGACAGATCATCTGAGCAGAAAAAAAATAAGGAAATAATGTCTTTGAATGACACACTGAACCAGATGGACTTAACAAATATATTCAGAACATTTCATCCTAAAGCAGCAAAATACACATTCTGTTCTAGTGCACATGGGGCATTCCTCAGAATAGATCACAAACTAAGTCATAAATCAGGCTTCAACAAGTACGAAAAGATTGAGATCTGGGGTACCTGGTCTTCTCAGTTGGTGAAGCATGTGACTCTTGATCTGGGGATTGTGGATTCCAGCCCCATGTGGGATGCAGACATTACTTAAAAATAAAAATATTTTTTAAAAATTACTGAGATCAAATCATGCATATTTTCTGCACACAACACTATGAAACTTGAACTCAACCACAAGAAAAAATTCAGAAAGACCACCTATACATGGAGGCCAAACAACATGCTATTAAAGAATTAATGGGTGAACAAGGAATTCTAAGAAATTTTAAAAATGCATGGAAACAAATGAAAATGAAAACACAACAGTCCAAAATCTTTGAGACGCAGCAAAAGTGGTCATAAGAGGGAAGTATATAGCAATACAAGTCTAACTCAAGAAGCAAGAAAAATCTCAAATAAAAAACCTACCCTTATATGTGAAGGAGCTAGAAAATGAACAACAAATAAAGCCAAAACCCAGAAGAAGAAGAAAATTAATAAAGATTAAATTAGAAATAAATGATATTGAAACTAAAAAAAAATAGAACTAATCAATAAAACCAGGATCTGGTTCTCTGAATGAAAATTGATAAACCCCTAGCCAAACACATCAAAAAGAAAAAAGAAAGGACACAAATAAAGTCACAAACAGGAGAGGAGGAATAACAACCAACACCACATAAATACAAATAATTAGAAGAGAATTTTATAAAAAAATATATGCCACCATTTTGGATAACCTGGAAGAAATTGATAAATTCCTAGAAACATATAAAATAAGAACTCCGAATCAGGAAGAAATAGAAAACATGAACAGATGCATAACCAACAAAGAAATTGAGTCAGTAATCAAAAATTTCCCAACAAAGAAAAGTCCAGGGCTGGATGGCATCACAGGCAAATTGTACCAAACATGTAAAGAAGAATTAATACCTGCTCATCTCACATTATTCCAAAAAATTTAAATGAAAGGAAAACTTCCAAATTCATTCGATGACTCCAGCATTGCTCTGATAGCAAAACCAAACAATGATTTCACTAAAAAAGAGAACTATAGGCCAATATCCCTGATGAATATGGATGTAAATATTTTCAATAAAATACTAGCAAATTGAATCCAACATTAAATTAAAAGAATCACTCACCATGATCAAGTGGGATTTATTGTTTGACTACAAAGGTGGTTCAATATTCACAAATCAATCAACATAATACACTATATTAATAAAAGAAAAGATAAGAACACTATGATCCTCTCAACAGATGCAGAAAAGCATTTCACAATATACAACATCCATTCATGATGAAAACCCTGAACAAAGTAAGCTTACAGAGAACATACCTCAGCATCATAAAGGCCATATATGAGAGACCCACAGCTAATAACATCCTCAATGGGGAAAAACAGAGCTCTTCCTCTATGATCAGGAATAAGATACAGATGTTCACTCTTCACCACTATGTTATTTAACATAGTATTGTAAATCTTAGCCACAACAATTAAACAACACAAAGAAATAAAGGGCATTTGGTGAATGGATAACATGCATAAAGAAGATGTGGTATACATACATACATACATATATACATATGTATATTATATGGGTATATGTATGCATACATACAGCTCACAATGCAATATTACTCAGCCATAAAAAATAATGAAACTTTGTCATTTCTAATGACATGGGGCATGGATCGATCTAGAGAATATTGTGTTATGCAAAATAAGTCAGAGAAAGACAAATACCATATGATTTCACTCATATGAGGAGTTTAAGTAACAAAATAAATGCTCATTGGGGTAAAAAGAAAGAGAGAAAAACCAAAAAACAGACTCTTAACTATAGAGAACATACTGACGGTCACCCTAGGGGAGGTGGGTGGAAGAATGGGTTAAATAGGTGATGGGGATTAAGGAATCCACTTGTGATGAGCACTGAGTGTGGTATGTAAATGTTGAATCACTAAATTATACATCTGAAACTATTATTATATTGCATGATAACTAACTATAATTTAAATAACAATTTGGAAAGAAAAAAGTATACCTAATCTTATGATTAATAGTTTAATAACAAAATATATATTAAAAAGAGTAATCACAATTCCCATTTTTGTATTTATTTTTTAAATTTTTAACGTTTATTTATTTTTTGACAGAGAGAAAGAGACAGAGAAAGAGAGAGAAAGAGCACGAATGGGGGAGGGGCACACAGAATCAAGAGCAGGTTCCAGGCTCTGGGCTGACAGTATGGAGCCCACGTGGGGTTCAAACTCACTAACCGTGAGATCATGATGTAAGCAAAAGTCAGACACTTAACTGACTGAACCACCCAGGCACCCCTCCCCATTCTGTATTTCTATTTCTATTAAGCACTACTACTAGCTAATATTTATTGAGTGCTTACTATGTGCGAGATTCTGTGCACGTTGCATGTATCATGCCATATTCAAATCATAATAATCATACCCATTTTACGGAAAGAAATTTTAAGTCATTCCAACATTTTAGTTGATATATAAAGAAATTATGAAAAAATACACATTTGAAATAGTAACCAAAAAAATTTTTTAAATAGGCTTTTTTCTTTGGTGGGACAAAATTCTAAAGCCTTAATTATAATAAATTGTTAACAAATGATGCTTAAACATTACTTAAATTAGGTTACTGATTAGTACAAACTATTTGTTTAAATGGCATTTTGGGGCACCCGAGTGGCTCAGTTGGTTAAGCGTTCAAATTCAGCTAAGGTCATGACCTCACAGTTTGTGGGTTCCAGCCCTGCATCAGGCTCTGCTAACAGTTCAGCACATGGAGCTTGCTTCAGATTCTGTGTCTCCCTCTATCTCTGCCCCTGCCCTGCTCACTCTCTCTCAAAAACAAACATTTTAAAATTGGCATTTAAATTGGCAATATTTTACATTTATAAGTTATTAGATCATGTTAAATGTATAAATAGTTATCATTGTTACTAGATAAAATGGATAAGCAATCCCATACCCAGACTTATCCTCAGTTTCTGAAGGAGTGATCCTGAGCCAGAATAACTGAGACTTAGAGCATCTAGACCAAGTCATTAGAAGTTAGAAGATAATGAACTACAGCAAATTAAGGAAGTCCAGACAAATAGACAAACAGGGAATTTACATTTGAAAGGTCCCAGAGATTCTAGAAGCGAAACCAACAAAGAGTCAAATGTTAACCATTTTTCAGTACATGACTGGACCCATGTATGCTGATTCTTATCCTGGAAATCTGACAACAGGTAGTGGCCACCCAGTTACTAAGACTGCATTATGGTGGTAAATTTTTTTATAAAATTGGAAGGAATAACAAGCTAGATAGAATCCAAGGGAAAACATCAATATCAAGGCTAGAATTCTGTCATGGTGGAACAAAGCAGATATCTAATTTCTGGAGCTAAACAAGAAGGTAGTGGTTTGGCCACTAGCAAGAAAATAAGAGCCAGATTTGTAGAACAGAGCTTCAGGTCAAAATTGGACCAGCAGCAAGTGGGTTGAGTGGTAAGTAAGATGACTACATAGAAATCCTTCATCTTTCTAAATCCTCTACCCAAGGGTCAGATAACTTCAGAGCCTATAAAGGTTTGCGCTTGAATATAATGAAAACCAATCGTGATGTCAAGAGATTCTAAAAACAAAGAATCAAAGTCAGCACTATAGACTGAACATAAAAACTCAATAAATGTTTATTTTTCTACAATATATTTTTCTCCTTAATGAGCTTTTTGAAGTGTAAGCTTATCTACACATTTTTAATGCGTCTATGAAGGCAGTAGATAAATAGTATTTTTCTGTGAATTTTCCAATTAATGAAAGTAATACCAGATTTTTTGAAACTTGGCAATGAGAAAGAATAAAATCCTGCCATTTGCATCAAGGTGGATGGAACTGGAAGGTATTATGTTGAGTGAAAAAAGTCAGTCAGAGAAGGTCAGATATATGTCTTCGATCATATGTGGATCTTGAGAAACTTAAAAGACCATGGGGGAAGGAACGGGAAAAAATAGTTACAAAGAGAGAGGGAGGGAGGCAAATTGTAAAAGACTTTTAAATGCAGAGAACAAACTGAGGGCTGATGGGGGTGCAGGGGAGAGGGGGAAATGGGTGATGACCATTGAGGAGGGCACTTATTGGGATGAGCACTGGGTGCTGTATGGATATCTACCCCCAAAAACCAAGAGCATACATACTTTAAAGTCTATAATATTTTAACATGATTTCACTAACCAATTTTAAGAAATAAACTGAACTGAGAAAATCTAGAACATTCAATATTAATATGGAGAACAAATTTTCTCTTATCCTCTTTAGTTAAGGCTCCTACACTAGGCAATGGATTACAGAGAGACTAGAACTGATTGGCAAGAGTGACAATACTAATGCTAAACCAACTTAGCCAAGTCTTTACAAGGAAAATTTATTTGTAAATATATTTTACCTATAAGAGATGCTGTATTGTAGTAAATATATTGCTATGATACTGGAACCTCAATGCTTATGTTTATTTAGATATCTGTATCACCTTGTGTTGGGGATGAATTTTGCATATTTTAGGAAGGAGAACATGATTTATTGCATAATATAGGTCCCGGTAATAAGGGTCTGTCCTTGAAATTTCAACCAAAATACAAATGTGTTTGTATAAATAGATGATGATGATGATGATGATAGATAGATAGATAGATAGATAAATAGATGATAGATAGATAGATACATATATAGATAGATAGATTTTAAAAAATGGAATTGCTACTGTGTGTCTCTAACATTATGCACATGTATAATGTATTCTCGGTCTGACAGTTGTAGCGTCCCAATTCCCATGTCTAAGGGGAGTCCTCCAATTTAAATTTTCTATTTCTCTGCATATTAGAAATTCCAAATGATAAATCAATGCAAATCAATATTGGCCATCTGTGAGTGCTGGAGTCACCAAACCAGATATTATGGTACAAAATTATTTTCATTTGTAAAGCATTAATAAAAGGAAAACATTTTCAGGGGTAAACATTTGTGGATCTTGTTATACTATGAACATATACATATATATTATATATATACACAAATATATAGACACATACAGACACAATAATTGCAATTATTTATCTCCAGACTAAAAAACATAATCAGAATTCAGGAAGGGGTCGTTAAATATGTCTAAGATGCAGAGAAATGGAAAATCTAAACTTGGAGGACCCCCTCAGACATTGAAATTGGGATGCTACAACTGTCAGACAAGGTATACACTATACATGTGCATAATGATAGTGACACACAGTAACAATTCCATTTTTGTAAAAAAATATCTATAAATGAGATCACCTTTTATTATTCTTTCAACCTGAGGTGAACATGAAGTAGATTTGACATTTATATCTATTCAGGTCAGACACTCCTAAATCTACATGGTGCAATTCCAAGAGTCCCTCAGGAAAGACTTCAATCTTAATGAATGCATAGGCTTGCTTTATGTTTTCCCAAAGACTAGCAAGGTTAAGTTTGAGCTTGGCTAATATCCAGATTTGGAGAGTAGAGAAACATGAGATGACTGTGAATATATTAATAAAGAATACAGAGCACTTCTAACTTTAAGAAGAGACATTAGGTAGCTACTTTAAAAAGTGCCATGGGCATCTAACAATCATGTAGCACATAGACCAAACTAATGCTTAAACAGCCCCCATAGTTCTTAAGAACCCATAATGGAAGGCCCAAATACGAGAACATTTTTGGGAATAGACTTTATTCAGAAATCAGAAATATAATCTTCACTTCATGGATCCTACTTTATGAAGTCGAGATCTGGACTTTGAGTGATTTGAGAAATCAAATTTGAAGAAGGCACAGTAGTCAGTTAAGTAACAATAAGTCAATTTACACAATACAATGATTTATTATTTACATCAAGCCATTAATTCTAATCTTGTGGCTTAACAGACATGTAGAAGTTAAGACAAGGGATGGTACGTAAAATAGCTAGAAATGCCATATAGCTTGAGAGGAACTGACATACTGACAACCAATGAGGATACTGTAGTCTGAAAAACTTCCTTAAAATGTATTAGATCTCTATGTGAAATCATAATGAGTTGATTATTAAGATATCCTGTGGTTTGATAACAATGCAAAATCATATTGAGTTGTTATTAAGATATTTTAAGATTGGTTGAATTAATCAATTTTAATTTAGTTTAAAATATTTAGTCTAATAGTCTTTCAAAAGCAAGGCGTTGTATCATTAAATTAAACAAAAATAAGGATGCCTAGGTGGCTCAGTCGGTTAAGCCTCTGACTTAGGCTCAGGTCATGATCTCAGTTGGTGAGTTCAAGCCCTACATCATGCTCCGTGCTGACAGCTCAGAGCCTGAAGCCTGCTTGGATTTCTGTGTCTCCTTTTCTCTCTATCCCTTCCCTGATCACGCTGTCTCTTTCTCTCTCTTTCAAAAATAAGTAAACATTAAAATATTTTTAATTAAACAAAAATACATTGGGTGCCTACTATGTACTGGATACTTCGGGAGATACAAAATAAATAAGATGTAACTCCTCTCCTAGAGAAGTTTAAAGTTATCAGGGAAGATAAACATATTCACCAGTGTACAACTAATGAAGAAAAATGTTAAGTGATAAGGTCACAATACATGGTAGAATAAAACAATTTACAAGTGCCTAATTTGTAGATTAATTTTAAAGAAATCCTACCTCAAAGGAAATTCGGAGTTTGGCATCTTGAAAGATTTCCTTGTTTATTTCCTATACTAGTTTTTCCAAACATTGAGAAAAAAGATTATTTTATAGTCAGAGAAATGTTGCTACTTTTTGTTCCCCCACAATGGTACAATACTAAAAGAGAAACAGAAGATATCAAAAAGAGACTAGCACAGAACATCTCTAGTATTTCTGTAGTTAGACTTGTTACTTATGTAGTATATTGTCTGAGACTGATATTTTTTTTTTAATTTCATTAGTAAGTACATAGATCTTGCTCCTGTTTCAGGCACTATTGCTACACAACTATTTTTTTCTTTGCTTTTGAAATAAACCATACTTTCAAGTTACCTGCTCACTGGTGTATTACTTTGACTCTTCTCTGCTCAACAATTTTAAATAAGAACTTTGGCTTTTCCTCTGCTGCCCTCAACTAAAATACATCTAGGTGATGATATGCAAATATATGACAACCTTCTAAGAATGAGGTAGCAAGCAAATGTATTCAATCATGTATTTACTAACTTTGATCTAATAGCTGCTTTTCTAAGAGGCACTGGGTAGAAGAGTTCAGGTACTTTGCTAGTTACTCTCTGTTATCTCAATTAATAGCTACCAGCTCTGTTATCTCAGTTAATACCCACTACAAAACTGTGATAGAGACATTGTAGTTTCATTTCACATATGTGGACATTGAGACAAAAGGTTCAGATAACATGACCAAGGATTGGTATTTGAACCAAGGCATCACTGACTCCAAAGCCTATGCTTTCTCCACTTCTGAAGACATTCTGTCCTAAACCTGGGCTGGAGAATACCTGGTATGTAGGCTTTCACTCTTTTCTCCCATGTCCTTGGTAGTCACAATCCTTTTCAGCCTAGTACTCTAGCAACCACTATAAACAGATTAGAATTGACATGGGAGATGAGGTACTTTCATCAATCATGCCATAATCCAAAAGAGAAACTTTTCTCATTGCATATGTTTAAACGTGTATACACCCACCCACCCACCCACACACACACACACACACACAATACATATACATATATATTTGTTTTAAATTATATCACATCCATATCCATCCACAGTTCTTTTCACGTAACACTCTACTGAGACTGACAAAAAGGAAGACAGGAAAGGGAACAAACCTCCATTTTAGCACTATGTCAGATTTTCCAAAAATGGAATTCTATAGGATTAAAAATAAGCTAAAACAAGTGTTTTTTTCCACATCTAGATCAGCAATATTCTTTGGTGAACGAAGTTGAAAGATAATTTTAATCTTAGGGTGATGATGCATAATTAAACACATAAATGTCAAATTCAAAAATAATCTGCAATTTAACCATAAAAATGTATATTGCAGAATAATTAAGTGCAAAGACATATAAAAATGTATGGAAGATGTGAGAGAGTCACCTGTTCATTTCTTTCCCAAGTTAAACACCAAACATGACGTTTAGTCAATTTTATGTATTCATTTAAAGGAACCCAAAATCTCTAATGCACTGTAGGTAGCTTGTTTGCTGCTTTTTAACATCAAATGCATTTCTTTCTTTTTTCTTTTTTTAAATTTTTTGACTTTTATTTATTTTCGAGAGACAGAGTATGAGCGGGAGAGGGGCAGAGAGAGGATAGACAGAATCTGAAGCATCCTCCAGGCAGGCTCTGAGCTGTCAGCAGAGAGCTTGATGTGGGGCTCGAACTCATTAACCACAAGATCATGACCTGAGCCAAAGTTAGGCACTTAACTGACTGAGCCACCGAGTGCCCCTCAAATGCATTTCTAGGACTCTACTCATAGAATAGGCACATATAAGGAATTATTTTTATTACTTATACTTTTAGTAACTTTTCCTGTATAACAAATCAGCGGGACTATAACAATTTAAGGTTATTAAGGATTCATGTATATTATACTAAAAAATAAATGTATATTTTTTCATTGTAAGATGTAGTAATAGAATGTTAGCATATGTACTTTTTATTTACAGTATCCTTGCCAAAACTTCCACAAGAATATTCTAGTGATTTAATTTAGAGCGTTGTATTGGAAACGTGGATCAGTAAAAACAGCCTTCTCAAGCAACATTTATGTTTGGTGTGGTACAGAAATGAAATTTATATTACTAATAAGCAATAATAATAGTAGTAAGAATCATAAAAATAACAGTGACATTCTAATATTTAAATACTATTTTCTTGTTTTGTAAAGCAATCCACACACACTTTGCTCATTTAGTGTTTTTTAAGTTTATTTACTTCTTCAGATAGAGATGGATCACAAGTGGGGGAGGGACAGAGGGAAAAGGAGATGGAGGATCTGAAGCGGGCCCCATGCTGATTGATAGCAGAGAGATTGACAAGGGGCTTGAACTCCTGAACCATGAGATCATGACCTGAGCTGAAGTCAGACACGGAACCAACTGAGTTACCCAGGAACCACACTCATTTAATCTTTATAATAACTATCAGATTGTTTTTAGTATTATAGGTCAGTGATTCTTATTTCCATAATTATCATTCAGTAGATCTCAATGGATCTGAATTTTACATAGTCATGTGCAAGTAATTCTAAAGGAATATTGCTACTTAGAATGCTGGTTTATTCAGACCAGCAATGCAGACATCTCCTGGGAGCTTGTAAGAAATGCAGAAATTTAGGCACACTCTAGACCTACTGAATAGGGATTTGCATTTTTTCAAGATTCTACAGGTAATTCATATGTACATTGAATTTTGAGAATCACTGCTCTCACTACACATTAAAAAAAAAACCTTTAACATTTTTATTTGTTTTTGAGAGACAGAGAGCAACAGAAAATGAGCAGGGGAGGGGCAGAGGGAGAGGGAGACACAGAATCTGAAGCAGGCTCCAGGCTCTGAAGGGTCAGCAGAGAGCCTGACTCAGGGCTCGAACCCATGAACCATGAGATCATGTCCTGAACCAAAGTCGGATCCAACCAGGCCACCCAGGTGCCCCTCTCACTACACTTTAAACGGAGGTATAGTTATTATCATTTTGAAACTTAGTGCCTTCATTTGCAAAATAGGTATAACCAACACCTATTTCCAAAGATTGCTATAAAAATAAAATACTGTAAAGATTAAATTAGCAATTTTTCAGTCAACAGTCTCTGCTAGCATTATCATGCATTAACTTAACAATTTTTTTATTGAGTACTTTCTTCAAGACAGAGATTCTATTTAAAGTTTGCTGTAGACGTGTAGATGGAATTAATCATCTACTGCAGGGTTTACAGTCATAATCATCATCATGACTATCATTGTCACTATAATGATTATTGTTGGTATTATTATGAAAGCCATGTATTAAATGGATGTAATGTAAGCAGACTGATAGGGGGAGGACTAAATATTTCTCATCAGCAGTGTAATCCAAGCAAAAACAAGGAAAAGTTAGTATATTAGTTTTGCTTCATAGAGTGAGGGGTCACAGTAAAAAGTACCTATGGCTGAAGGAGAGTATGGGAGGGTGTGTGGGAAATAATGAGAACAAAAAAACAATCCATGTCTTGAAGTATATAACTCACTTTCACAAAGTCATAGTTCTTACCTTGAGAGGTAAAATAGATAGATAATAGATAATCTGGATATAATAGATAATAGAGAAAATAATACATGTGAATTCTCTCTAGCACTTATCTCAACATCTTTTTGGTTCTGGCCTCACTGGAGCTGTGTGTCTAGGGCTGACTCACCTTTTCTGAAGGGAAACAAGTTCCATCCTGCTATGGCTATAAGAGAACTGATTCCACATGAATTGGCCTTCATTTCTTAAGACCTAAGTCTCTCTTTCACATAGAAATCAACCCCAAACTTCTTGACCCAATGGAAGAGAAATAAAAAGTAATGCATACTTAGATTGAATTTCTGCCTACTCCAATATACACACTAGGAGCCCATTGTTTGTATTGACAAATCCTTTAATTAGAAGATAGAATTCACTCTCAATTAGAGAAACAGATTCAGGTGCTTCCTGTAAAGATAAAGTCATTGAAAAGTGTGTAGCAGTTTGGTAGTGAAAAAGGAAATTAGGCATATCACCTGCAGCCTCCTTGCTTTTTCAGGAGTGAATGCGCAAACAAAACAATTACTTCACTAAAGATGTACTTTACTATGACTCAGAGTGAGAAGGGCGATGAATCAATGCTGATGAGTATTTAACAAATGTCCTCTGAGATTAATTACCACTATAAAAAAGATAATTACACCCAGTCACACTACTTGGTATACTCCTCCTGAAACCCCACTGGATTTCTGTTAAAGAAGAGGAAGATCATATTTAGAACACAAACAGAAGCAAGCACTTTTCTATCTATGACTTTACTACATCTAAAATTATCTACTAATTTACTCAGGTAGCCAGCTATTTTTTTGTCATTTCATTCATCTATCAACTCACTCATTCAAGTAGTACCTATAGTGTGGGCCCAACTCTACACTAACCACACAATTACATTCAAATATGTAAAAGAATAATGTGCCATCCTCCAGCAGCTCATTAGCAAGACATTTGGGAAGAAAGTCCATTAGACAATCAGAAAAAAATAGTCCATATGTTAGAAAATATGTAATGGAGAGTTGGAACCAGTATATGTGTGTGAATATGTATGTATACACAGGCATGCACACAGGAAAAAGTCTGAGAAAAATAGAACATGCAGGGCACTTAGTAATATGTTGGTGATGAATCATAATCTAGGCCTTAAAAATAGTACAGACTTTGAATTTGGCTGCTTTTAGAAGATACCAAAAAAGCAAGTTAAAAAGCCGAAAATTCAGTTTACATAATTAGATCCTTTTGGTATATATGATGTCAAATGTACAACTTGATTATTTTCACTGAATTTGATTGGTAATCCTAAAGCAAAGACCATCCAACTTTTTGACTACATCCAATAAGTTACTAAGATGTATTTTCATCCATAAGTTATTGGTTATGTAGGGCCTCCTTGTATGTAGGCAAAATGTGCTCTCTCAAGTTGTACAAAGATCTGCTGTCCAGAATAAAAATTTTCCAATTATTTTTTTGCTATCTGGTATTATAAAAGAAATATAACTTTCATAGCAAAAGAAGAAATAAGGCTTAAGGGGCACCTGGGTGGCTCAGCTGGTTGAACATCTGACTTCAGCTCAGGTCATGATCTCACAGTTTGTGGGTTTGAGCCCCACATCGGGCTCTGTGCTGACAGCTCAAGCCTGAAGCCTGCTTCAGATTCTGTGTCTCCCTCTCTCTCTATGTCCCTCCTTCGCTCACACTCTGCCTCTCTCTATAAATAATAAATAAACATTAAAAAATAAAAAAGAGGAAATAAGGCTTAAAATTCTAATCCAAAAGGAAAGAGAATGCAAGATTTTAAGTAGATTCTCATGTGCAAATACAGCCTGCCCTAAAACCTGGAGATTTCACCAATGACCATCTCAGGAAGAGGATTTCCACACTGAATGGCTCAGGGCTCCTTTTAGCTTAGAAACCTATTAAATGTGGTCCGCAATTCCGAGACTAGTAACAAACTTCAAGATTTTCCTTTGTTCACCAGACATAACAAATGTTTTCAAAGTAATTGCAATTAAACAATATTTTTCAACTATATGACTTGTTTGAATTTAAATTTACACTCTATTGTTTAGGCAATATAGACAGACATATAGACACCTAGAAGAAAGAATAAATAAAACATCCTAGATATTAAGTATATTGCAGTTATGAAGAGAGAATCAACTCATTTGATAGTTTGTTAACTTTTTTTAATACATAGTAGAATTTGAAAAGAGAATATAAATGTCAGAGAAATTTCCACATATATAATTATTTATTATAAACAACACTTTACCAAAAGTACCATAAAACCAAGGAAGTTTAATTCTATTTTGCATTTCCTTTTAATGTAGGCAACACGCCTAATACTTTTGTGTTTAAAATATAGCCTCCTGATAATTACAAGATGTCTTGCTATTAAAAAATCAGTTCTACCTATTACAAGATTGCAAATCTCAAAATATAAGAGATTCCCTTGAGAGATGCTTATTAACATCTGATTGACAACTCACTTTCCAGTCAAAAGAAAAAGTATGACTTTTTTTCTCCTGGGGAAATCCCTACCTTTAACAAAGTTTTGTGAACTGATGTCATCAATATTTATTCCTTCTTCTGCAACACAGATTCAGCTGGAGCTGCATAAGACATCAATTTTCAATAGCACATAAACAATCTTTACACTGTTGGAGGCTTAATTTGACTTTTCTCAATTGAAGTGTTGTAATCTGAACTCTATGCATAGCAATCTGACTCTGAGGCTCTAGATTTTGCAAAATGTGCTCACCACAGAGGTGTGGTTATCACAAAATCCCTCCTTTGGACTCTTCACCTACTCAGTCACTAACACTTGGCTCTTAGTTCTTTTAGAAAACCATTTTTTCCCTTTAATCATTTCCTTCATCTCCCCTCAGGCTGACTTAATTATCATTAATCTGATTCTCTTCACTCATCTATATACATACATCATTACTATATATATTACATTATATACAATATATACATTATATACTATACATATATCATTTTTATAGTGTTGTATCTTAAGTAAATAGCCTAAAACATGGAGAGTCAAAAAGAACCTTTGAGGGGCACCTTGGTGGCTCAGTTGGTTAAGTGTTCGACTCTTGATTTGGGCTTGGGTCATGATCTCAACATTTGTGATTTCAAGCCCCAGTCCAGCTCTGACAGTGCATGGAGCCTGCTTCTCAGTGGGAAGCCTTCTTGGAATTTTCTCTCTTCTCTCTGTTTGCCCCTCCCCCACTTATGTTCGCAGGTGCATGCTCTATATCAAAATAAGTAAATAAAATTAAAAAATTAAAAAAAATAAACAACCTTTGAAAATCCCTTCCTCGGGACAATGCCCCACTGAAAACAGACCCTTCAGACATTCAACAAACACTTCAACATTCCAGGGGCCATTCACAAAGTATACCTGATTTTTCTCTATTCATTAAACATAACTGGAATATTTTAAGGTCTATTTCAATTATATAACTTGCCAAATGCATGATTTGCTTTAATAGAAATGTTTCTTTTGTTGTCTAGTTAATAAGGTAGGTATTTAGAAACAAAGGTGTACTTGTACTTAACTCTCTGGGATGGCTAAGCTTGAGTGAAGGCAAGAAAAGGATGATACTTACAGGAACTTCTATAAGTAGATTTTGGGAGTAAAAGGGAAACGAGTCATATCATACAGTAAAACAACTGTCTTAATCTTTTTTGGGAGCCTAACATACTGCATTGGTAATTGGGAGCATTGTTAATTGAGAGAAGTGAGATAATGACAGTAAATGTCATAGAGATCTCTGGGAAAGAGATAGGTTCTACAGTCTTCCTCACTCAAAGTCTCCCTGATGTAGCCAAACTGGTCTCCTTCTCTACAGGCACCTAGAGGTCCAGGTTGAATTTATCCATAGATTCAAATATTAATGTCATACAAAATCACAAGCACTTGTCTGTGCCCCTCTGAAGGTCCTAAAGTCTTTATGGCCTCAGTTATTTCCCTTTGCTACTAGTGATAACATAAATGAAGCAATTAGGATAAAGAATGTGGTAAAGAAATGTTTTCTTCTTCAACCTTTTCTCTTTCTTTTGTTTCCATGTCTTTTAGGACATACTTTGTCTTCAATGATCAATCACACTTTGGTATGGCTCGTCCTACGTTGTAGAGCATAATTCACAATGGAGCAAAATTGCTGATTTTTGGAGAATGTTTCCCTCTCCTCCTCTTACCCCTCTTTTCCTTCTGTTGTCTTTTGGAGACCTGACATTTTCTGAATTTATTAAAAAAGACATTTTATGAATACTTCAAATATAAAAACTCCAATTTTATTCCTTATATCTTTAAGATTTTAAGAACTTTGATGTGCGACCCTATTTAATCATATTTAGTTCAAAGTGAATTTTAAATATAAACAGTATTTTACAAAACTCAAAAGAAAAAAACAAATTTAAAAATATGTGTCTCCAGGGATTGTACTTAAGTTTCATTCCTTTTGTTTCATTTTGGAACAATTTTAATGAAAAAGTACAAAATAAAGGTCTATTTTCTTGGGTAAAAAATGTTGTTTTGAGATCTCTTAACTAAAAACATTTTCAAAGAATAATGCCACTTCATATTAACCCATGACAATTCTTTTTACTGTAATTGATATATACCAATTAGACACTTGATAATTGTTAATTATATTAAATGACAACCCCACCCCCAAACTATTCTAGACCAAAAGGAACATAGTGTGCTTCCTCTCTGTCTTTCATCCAAATTCTTGCCATTACATGGCAAAAGTTATGGGTAAAATAAAACTTTTTTGACTTAGAAAGTATAAAAAAGTCAAATTAGTTACTATATATCACTAACATTTCTACTGGAATTATTTAATTTTCAATCAACTTTTAGAGAAGTATGATGTATGTCATTTTTTATACTCTGGATTTTGGGGGGTACCCTATTAGAAACATCTTTTTTTCAGTATTTATTCACAAAAGTCCTAATTGGACTCATAAAAATATTCATGATATTTCTGAAACTTTAGTAGAACTGAGTAAGGTGGTATAGATGTTATAGAAGGAGGCTGATTTGATCTGGAAAGCACTTACTCTCTGTCAATGTATGAATCAGTATATAATCATCTGCCAGTGTCCCTGGAGAAGTAGCCATTGATATCAAATCATGTCTTAAGGTTTTCAGTGCTTTTCCAAGATAGAGGATGAATAGAGGTGGGCCATGCATCTGATATAGGCTAGTGAGTTTGGGCTGAAATCAAACACGCAACTTATATAAGGAAGAGCATGCCATGTTCTTTTGCAGTATTTCAGCTCAGCCTTAACAGTGATGCTCTATATGAATATTTATTCTTTGATATTGTCTGCTGAATAAAAAGTATGCAAATCTGACTTTTAAAAGATTTATTGACTAATCTTAGAACATGTACCAGAGGGGAGGTGATCTGCAGGAGATTTATTTGTGGACAAAAGTGCTAATAGGTGCCTTTTTTCCCCTTCTCCGAGCCTTGGTTGCCTGGATGTTTGTGGAAGCCAATTTTAACACTCTCTACCTTGTTAGCACCACGTGTCATACTCAGGCATTCCCCAGCTCACCCATCCCATACAACCTGTCTATATATTTAGGCATCCCACCAAAGCAGGTTCTTCACTGCATACCTAGGAGGCAGCCCTGACTGTGACTAACACTACTCCAAAGAGACTCCTGCCCTGAGGAGGTGGGAAGGCAGCCTGGACACTCAACTCTTGCCTTTTGGTGTGTGTGGAGCTGTTTCAGAGGCCAATTAAATATAGCTAGGCTGAGTGCCAGCCCCACGTAGCAGCAAACCCATGGTGGCTTCACCTAGGACCCTCAACAAAGTGAAAAGCAAACCCTGCCCAGTGCAGCCATAGCATGAAAGCAGATCATTACAGTTAGCTGGGCAGAATGCTAGCCCTACCCACCAACATGCCTCAGAAATCACAGCATAGTCACAACAGGAGTCCGCACACCTTCATCAGGAGACACTTTTTGTAGTGCTTGGGTCTGGTAACCAAGGGAGAAATACACTATTTGGCACCAAAGAACCTCTTCTATCCAGGTCACTACTTTTAAACCCAGGAGGCATAGCTGACCCACCTAATACACAGAAAAAACACAGAAAGTTACACAATATGAGGAGATAGAGAAATATGTCTCAAACAAAAGAGCAAGACAAAATCACAGAAAAAGAGCTGGATGAAATTCATCCAAGGAGATAAAACAACTATACTCTGAAAACTATAAGATATTGATGAAATAATTTAATACAACACAAACAAAAGGAAATATATAAAACACTCATGGATTGAAAGAATTAATAACTTTAAACTGTCCATACTACCTAAAACAATCCTCAGAGGGGCAAGGTGGCAGAGGAATAGGGAGCTCTGTAATTTTTACCCGCCTGCATCTATCAAACTAAGAAGGATTGAAGCCACAATACTCTGATCTGCAAGCATCTAGGAGGAAAAGACACAGAGTCCACAAAGAAGACAGCCTCATAGGTATGTGAGTGAGTTCGAACTGGGGAAGATAAAAACAAGTAGGGACCCGGAGGCTCGGAGGGGAGGGAACACCCCTCCAGGAAGGACAGCAGAGAGTGTGCAGAGCTGCAGAGAGACGAGGGGAAGAGAAAGAGAGGCTGAAAATGCTCATAGAGCTGTCTCTAGAGAAGAGAAAAACTTTGGCCCAGTACGGAGAGAGATCCTATCATCCCATCTATAACCACAGGGCACAGGGAGAGAGAGCCTTCCTCTCTAGCTGGCGCATTTTCCTTGGGCTCCATGTCCCAATCCCAGGAAGCACCAGGAGAAACTCCTCCCTTACTTCCCCTACTCAATCCCTGGCTAAGACGACACCTGTCTGCCAGAGTACATCTGATCTCAGGAGGTATCATTAAACTGCATGGACTAGGATTTGGAAACGAGGGGAGACTTGGAAAATACAACTTGGTCCCCATGGCGCATGGAGATTGGACACAAAAGAGTGAGTTGCAACACTTGGTTCCAGAAGGGATTGGTGCGCCGTCATTCTTCTCCCCACAGCCACCATGGTAGGGCCTCGGGGAGCAGCCTGCAGGACCTGGAGCAGAGGTGAGACCTACTTACACCAGACCACACTCATCCATGCTGGAGAGCTGCCTTCCCCACCCCTCTGCCCAGAACCCAGGAAGGACAAGCATTGATGCATTGCCATGATTAGAACAATCCTTGCTATTCAGATATATTTTCCCTTATCTCATTCTTACCTCTTCCCTCTGATGAACTGCGAAAGAGGTACATTGGTTTGCCTAAATAGTCATACTTAATCCATTCTTCTGATGCTACTTTCCTCTCTCTCTCTCTCTCTCTCTCTCTCTCTAATAATCAGACTATACAACTTCTTCAGGTAACATTATCTTCGTTTTTTTTTTTCTCTCCTCAACTTCTACCATATTCTCCTCTTTCTCTCACTGAATTAAGCCTTTTAAGTCTCTCTGCCTGGTCAATGTTCAATTTCACTTCCTCCACACCCCGTCACTTCTCTCTTTGTAGATGTTCTTCCAACAGCACTGCCTTCACCCTACTCTTTATTTGTAGCAGGGATTTCTGGTTTTATGCATTTAGACAGTCCTTTGTCTTTTGTTCTTTTTGTCCCTCCCTCTTTTTTTCTTTTCTTTTTCTTTCTTTACCCTTTTCATTTGCTTGTTTCCTTTATTGCTCTGTGTGATTGTGTGCTTTTGTTCCCTGTGTGTTTGTATGTTTTCCTTTTCAGGACTACCTCAAGAAAGAAGCTAAAGTACACATGGAGAAGAGTCCCAAATATCACTGAGTAAGGAAATAAAATAATCAAAGGCACAACAAGAGAAACCAAGAGACATCATTAAAAGAACACTTCCTGAACAGACAGGCTGTGGACTTCAATGAGTCTCTTTTGATATAGCAATACCTACAGGTGCAGAGTCCATTACAAACTTAAAACTGACAAGAGACAGAAGGCTAGCCAAAATGAAAAATGGAAGAACTCTCCCCTAAATAAATAACAGGAAGAAGTCACAGCTACAGAACTGCTCAAAACAATTATAAGCAACATAACTGAACAAGAATTTAGAACAATTGTCAAAAATTAATCTCTGGGCTTGAAAAACACATGGAAGACATCAGAGAAGCTATTAATACAAAGATTAGGGAACATAAAAATAGCTGTGATGAGTTTAAAAATGCTACAAATGAAGTGCATAATAAAATGGAGGGTGCCACTGCACAGATTGAAGAGGCAGAGAGAAGAATAAAGGAATTAGAAGACACAATTATAGAAAAAGAAGGAGCTGAGAGAAAGATAGAGAAATTGATACAGGAGCAAGAAAGGAGAATTCGAGACCTGACTGATACAATCAAACAGAACAATATCCATATCATAGTAGTTCCTGAAGAGGAAGAAAGAAAAAAAAGTCCTGAAGGGGCGCTTGATCAAATTATAGCCAAGAACTTCCCCAATATGGGGAAGGAAATACACATTGAAATCCAAGAGTCACAGGTAACTCCCCTCAGAAGTAACTTGAATTGAACTTCTGCATGATATACCATAGTGAAACAATCAAAATATAAGGAGAAAGTGAGAATTCTGAAAGCAGCTAGGGAAAAAGGGCCCTAAAATACAAAGGGAAACCAACTGAAATTTGGTAGGCCAGAAAGGAATGGCAGAAAATCTTTAATGTGATGAACAGAAAAAAAAAACATGCAGCCAAGAATCCTTTATCCAGCAAGCATGTCATTCAAAATAGAAGGAGAGATAAATGTGTTCCCAAATAAACAAAAATTGAGAAAATTCATCACCACCAAACCAGCCCTACAAGAAATCCTAAGAGGGACTCTAAGAGGAAAACATTGCAAGGAATACAAGGTACCAGAGACACCACTACAAGCATGAATGTTACAAAAAATACAGTGAATCTAAATCCATATTTTTCAATAATAACAATGAATGTAATGGACTAAAGGCTCCAATCAAACGACAAAGGGTAGCAGAATGGAAAAAAAAATCCATCTATTTGCTGTCTACAAGAGACTCACCTTAGAACTGACGACACCTTCAGATTGAACGTAAGGGAATGGAGAAATATCTATCATGTGACGGGAAGTCAAAAGAAAGCAGGAGTATCCATACTTGGACAAACTGGACGTTATAGTAAAGGCAGTAACAAAAAGCGAAGAAGGACATTATATAATAATCACAGAGTATCTCCATCAGGAAGAGCTAACAATTATGAACATCTATGCACCAAATTTGGAATCACCCAAATACGTAAAACAGTTAATCACAAACAGAAACAATCTTATTGATAAGAATGTGCTAAATGCAGGGGATTTTAATACTCCATTTACAGCAATGGATAGATCAATTAGACAGAAAATCATTTAAGAAACAATGGACCTGAACTACACATTGGAACTGATGGGTTTGACAGATATATTTAGAACTCTACATCCTGAAGCTAGGGAATTCATTTTCTCCTTGAGTGCACATGGCACATTCTCAAAGACAGATCACTTACTGGGTCATAAAGTAGCCATACATTATTATAAATGAATTGAGATCATATCATGCACTTTCAGGCATATTACTATAAAACTTTAAATCAATCACAGGAAAAAATCTGGAAAACCTCCAAAAATATGTAGGTTAAGGAAGACCCTACTAAAGAACAATTGGGACAATCAGGTAGTTTTAGAGAAGAAATTGAAAAATATATGGAAACAAATGAAAATCAAAGTAAAACAATCCAAACTCTCTGGTATTGGGGCCCAGTAGGCAAAAAATACCCTCAAACATTATTTGGTCTCCTGGGCCCCACAAATGGCTTCTGTTCATCCTATGATTTTCTCATTGCTTTGCAAAGAGGCATATACTTTTAGGCTTTGAATCAACTTGGGTCAGTCAGTGACCTTTCCTTACTTTATTTTCTGGCTCTTTGTCTGCTGTTGGAAGTGAACATAATCCTCAGCCAAAAGATTTGCTTATAAAAGGATCAGCATCTTACCCTTGAATAATTGATGAAGGGCCTTAAGGAATGTA
>PJEM01008264.1:0-84821 GCA_004023845.1 Helogale parvula
TTACAGGGTGGTTGTAAAGCCCATGAGGCAATCCGGCAACAAGACCAGATAGAACATGATTCTGCCCTAAGTGGTATAGTGCAGTTTGGCTGGAACAGTGGTTCTAAACTAGGGGCATTTTTCCGCCTCTACTTGGGGGACATTTGGTAATGTCTGGGTGTTACTAGTTGTCACAACTGGGGGGTAGGGTGTTGCCACCAGCATCTAGTGACTAGAGGCCAGGGATGTGGTTAAACATCCTACTGTGCGTGGGACGATCTCTGCACAAAGAATTATCTGGCTCCAAGTGTCAGTACTGCCAAGGCAGAGGAACTCTGGGCTAGACATTACTGATGGTAGTGCGTCCGCTCTGCTAAGGGAGCCGTTACGAAGTCCCAGGCCTTAGAGAAAGTGGACTGAGATGTTTTAATACAGGGAAATGAGTGTCCTTCTCCCTGCTGCATTCCAGGCAATCTGTATTAACCACCTGCCCAGAGATTTAGAGTCTCCACATCTTGGTTGCCCCTAATCAGCAGGTCCTGTGTTTTTTCAGGGACAGGAAGAGAGTTAATTTTTTATGGTGAGTAGCTAAGATCAAGACCTTCTGGAACATTTTTTTTTTTTTTATCTCTTACTCTGAATAATCTGACTAACCACTTTCAGAAGGATGGGATCTTAGTAGTGCCCAAATATAACTGTACACAGTTTAAAGAACAGCTAGGCTGCAGTTATTTCAATAACAGGCCATATGTCAAACCAGGTGCCTATTGCTTGGACTTATGTAACCTGCCTCTGATAATGCAGTAAATCCCCCCTTTTCTAAGACATCTGGTGTCTCCTTTCATCTTTAAGTGTAAGGTCTTAGAGTTCAGCAAGTTCTTTCAAAGTTATTCAGAGTCCTTTGGAGACATAGTCTCTGAATCCTAAAGATTGTTGTTGTTGTTTTTTAATCTTTAAAAAATTTTTTTAAAAACATTTTAATTTATTTTTGAGAGACAGAGAGAGACAGATCATGAGCAGGGGAGGGGCAGAGAGAGAGGGAGATACAGAATCTGAAGCAGACTCCAGGCTCTGAGCTGTCAGAACAGAGCCTGATGCGGGGCTCGAACCCACGAACTGTGAGATCATGACCTGAGCCGAAGTCGGACACTCAACCAACTGAGCCACCCAGGCGCCCCAGTGTTTTTTTAATCTTTTATCTACTTTCAGAGAGACAATATTTAATGTGATACTTTGTCCCAGGCAGAAGTAAATAGTTTCCCTGAACAATGTCAAACTGTTTTTAATGGCAGTAAATCTCGAACTAGTCTCTAGACAGACAGCAGACAAAACAAGCCCCATTGTTATTTCTTTTGCTCCCAACAAAAGCCTACTTTGGGGATGGAACTGCTGAGAAAAAGTGGGATTAAACTTAGAATTTTGCTTAAAATAAGGAATACCTCTGAGACCCCACATGTGTTCTTCTGTCAGATGAAACTGTGATGAGTCCCTTTTAAAGCACATCAGTGGTAAGTCAACTCGTACCTTCCGTATTTCAGATACCTTTGAAAACCATACCTCTTTCTGGGCAAGGAAGTGAGTATTTTATTTGATCAAGAGCCATTTTCCAGATTTAGGAAAGACTTTGATGAGCTAGAACCTAGTCATAGAAGGAATACTGACCCAAAAGTAAGAAAACCAGGGTTTCTACAGCCCCGATTCTATCATCTGTAGCCTGATTAGGCTAAATGGCAGTTCCTCATCTCTAAGATGGGGTAGTGGCACTTCTGACCTCTTGCAGGGTGCTGGCTGGCTGGCAGTCTCAAATGAGAGGCTGGCTGTTAAAGAAACTTAAACCTTGAAAGTCCTGTATAAATGTGTGTTTGATACTATATTTTATATGTGTGTGTGTTGTGTGTATATGTCAGTGCTCCAAATTACGACCCGGAGGCTTTGTCACCTTATAACTCATTAAAAAAAGAATGAATTCTGTTGATTCGGTTGTACTTAATTAAGGTACACAATAAACCTGGATATTTCAGGAAGGTTTTCAGCAATAAGAGCTGGAGTATCAACTTTTAATGTTTTTTAAAAAAATTTAATGTTTACTTTTGAGAGAGAGAGAGAAAGCGTGTGAGTGGGGGGGGGGGCAGAGAGAAAGAGAGAGAGACAGACGGATAGACACAGAATCTGAAGGAGGCTCCAGGCTCCTAGCTGTCATCACAGAGCCTGACGAAGAGCTTGAACTCATGAACTGTGAGATCATGACCTGAGCCGGAGTCGGATGCTTAACTGAGCCACCCAGGTGCCCCTCAACTTTTTTTTTTTTTAACCAAGCAGTTTGGATATTACAAAGTTCCTCAAAGGCAAAGTCCATATCTTATCTGTCATTTTTTGTGCTGTCAGCATCTAGCATGAAAGTTTGGGATAACTCCTAAGCATCAAATTCTTTCCACTTAAATTTGGGCTTTAGGTCCAGAAAACTTGTTCTAGCTGTGTGACCACTCTGAACCGTATTTTTCTTGGTTCCTATATGGAAAACATAGCGTAGGTAAAAATGCCCAGTTGAATACATGATAAACAACACAGTCACTGGGAGGCATTTGGTTTTCTCCAGCCTGTTGCGTATCAGGAGGTTTTCCTGACTCTCCAGAGATCCTCCCCTCGTACAGTGAAGAGGGGCCCTCCTCTTTGTTTAGGTCCCTGTTTGACATATGGTGTGTAAGGTGTTGCTTGAGCCTCAGTGCGGGAAATTAGTATGTCTGCTGCTTACGTTTGAGTCTCTGCATCATGCCTTAACCTCAAGGTGATGATCTGTTACTGAACTTGAGTGCAGGAGAGCCTCATCAGATGCCCACAGGGGCCAGGCAGTGACGGCTTGAGTTAAGCACACGGGCTTCGTGGACAGCAGGGGTTGTGGGGGAGGCTGAGGTGGAGCCAGAGCCCATGTGCGTCTGTGAGCCAACCTAATATGCTGCTAAGGTGCTGTGGGCCTGGAATTTGCAAGAGAAGCTGGAAATCTGATTTCTGTATGACTCCTTTTCATTTGAAAATGTTGACAGTTAGGGACTTGCCTGTGGTTCCTGCCATAGTTTGCTCATCTCCGGTTGCAGTTCTCTGCTATTCTTAAGTAAACCTGTTTTTGCTGGTTTAAAACAAAGATTGTCCATTAATTTGATTGTTTTAAAGTTGAAAAACAAAGTTACCATGTGGGCGTAGAACTCCTTAGTGGGCCCATTGTGGTGTGAGGGCCACCAGTCAGCAATCCTTGCTTTCGAGCAGGAGGCAGCCACACAATGTGAGAAGAAAAGAATCTGCCCTCATGAGACCGACTACGGACACATTCATGATAGGTGGCTGCATCGTCCTCCTCTGCCCTAGTGCCACTGGCTCTGTGGAGTGCTACCTGCCCCTCGCCCCTTAGCTCTCTGCCTCCGCCTTTGCTTCTTTTTTTTAATGAGAGGAGGAGAGGGCAAAGAGAGAAGGAGACACAATCTAAAGCAGGCTCCAGGCTTTGAGCTGTCAGCACAGAGCCGGATGTGGGGCTTGAACTCACAAACTGTGAGATCATGATGGAGCCAAAGACCGACGCTTAGCTTAACTGACTGAGCCACCCAGGCGCCCCAAGGGTGCCATACTTCTCAGTGCATTTATTCTGTGGCCGAAGAGGCCAGTGAGGAAGGATTGCTGGGGATAGCTCTAGGCAAGACTGCTTATCCTTCTAAGTATTCGGGGGTGAAAGAATTGCACAGTAACCCAGCATCCTGAGCTGCTGCAGCCAGCAGACTCCCACAGGCTTGCCTGTGCTAGGACATTGGTAAGGACCCTTTAATAAAACCATGGAATATGTTGCAACTTCCGATCTGTGCTCTGGGATTTTCCTACCAGGGTCAAGTGGCTTTTTCTGAGTTTGTTATTCAGGTTCCTAATAGCAACACAGGAAATGGGTTTTAATTTCTTTGTTGGCTTCTCTGTTTGGGGGCTATTTAATGAGGATCCAGTTTGCAATGCAGCAAGACTGGTGCGGATACGAGTGTACCTAACGTGTTACTCTTTCAAAAAATTTATGATCTAGGGGCACCTGGGTGGCTCAGTCAGTTAGGCATCCAGCTTCGGCTCAGGTCATGATCTCCCGGTTCGTGGGTTTGAGCCCTGTGTCAGGCTCTGTACTGACAGCTCAGAGCCTGGAGCCTGCTTCTGATTCTGTGACTCCCTCTCTCTTTGCCCCTCTCCCACTTGTACTTTGCTTCTCTCTGAAAAGTAAAATAAAAATATAAATTTAAAAAATTTATGATCTATTGTGTATGTATATATATTTTATGGAGTGAGGCAGAAAGCATATGAATAATTTTATGTCTTGATTTTAAGTGGCTACTCTTGGGGGTAACTTTGGGGATGTGTTTGGTATTGTAGGAAAAGAATATTAGACCGTTCCACTTTTAGAGGGCAAGAACTACATATATTGTATGTTTTTATAAATCTAGAGCAATGGTTCTCAAACTTGAATATATATGAGGTGAACCCCTAGATGTTATTAATCTATATTCTTAAATACCTGACAGTTTTTGGGCCCGCGGACCACACTTTAGAAAACACATCTCTATTTTGTTGCATGATTTTATCTAAGTGTGTTCAGTGCTACCTTGAGACAAATTCACTATTTGTGAGATGCCATGATTTGTTCTGATTCATATTGCCCTTCCTCAGATTCTCGGGGAGTCCCCAGACAGAATTGTTCCAGGAGGCTCTCATAGGTTGAAGTAAATGGATCCTTGTCCCTGTGACAGCAAGGGGTCCCCAGAACTCCCCTTCAACAGTATACACTGGGGTGCCTGGTGGCTCAGTCGGTTGAGCGTCCGGCTTCGGCTTATGATCTCACGGTTCGTGGGTTCGAGCCCTGTGTCAGGCTCTGTGCTGACAGCTAGCTCAGAGCCCGGAGCCTGCTTCAGATTCTGTATCTCCCTCTCTCTCTGACCCTTACCTGCTCATGCTGTCTCTCTCTCTCTCTCTCTCAAAAATATTTTAAAAAATAGTAATAATAAATGAATGAATGAATAAATAAATTATTAAAAAAAAAACCAATATACACTGCAGCTGCATCTTGAAGCAGCAGCTGCCCACATTGGTTCTAGGCTTTTCTTAAGTGTTACTAGCTCCAGTCTTTGGCTTTACCCTTTAGAGTACTTTGTAGGGTAGGGAGACTGGGTACCCAGGGAACTGAAGGCTAGAGGCATTAGGGGTCAAGCATACATCAAATGTGAAGGATGAGGCTGACTCTTACCAGATTATATTTATTGGCCTGTCGTCCTTTTGGAAAATTACTGAACTTGACCAAACAGCCTCAAAATTTATTCCTAATATCCCAGCGCATATAAAGCAGAGTCTTGGCCATGGCTTGCCCTTTATCAGAAAGGATGAGACTGAGTTCTTTTAGGTAGTAAAAGGAGCAATTGTCATGTATAGTTTATATTGTGAAGGATACAAAAGTAGTATGTGATGGATGCCTGGGTAGCTCAGTCGGTTAAGCGTCCAACTTTGGCTCAGGTCATGATCTTGCGGCTCACAAGTTCGAGCCCTGTGTTGGGCTCTGTGCTGACAGCTCAGAGCCTGGAGCCTGCTTTGGATTCTGTATCTTCTTCTCTTTCTGCCCCTCCCCGACTCATATTCTGTCTCTTTGTCTCTCTTTCTTTCTCTCTCTCAAAAGAAAAAAAAAACATTAAAAAGTAGTATGTGACAATACCCATCATCAAAAAAAGAGAGGTTAGACTAATGTGGGAAACAGTGGGTCAGGACTCCTACTAGATCATTCCTCTGCCTGAGCATACTTTCCTTCATCCCCACCTCTTCTCCAACCTCCTTATCGCCAATTCAAAATGTTTGCCCTTAGACGATTCTATTTTTCCCAGCTCTTCACACAGCCTTAAAACTTACTAGTATTAGATGGGACGCCTCGGTGGCTCAGTTGGTTAAGCATCTGACTTCAGCTCAGGTCATGTTCTTGCAGTTTACAAGTTTGAGCCCGGCTTTGGGCTCTGTGCTGGCAGCTGGGAGCCTGGAGCCTGCTTTGGATTCTGTGTGTCTGTCTCTCTATCAACCTCCCCCACTTACACTATGTCTCTCTCTCAAAAATAAATAAACATAAAACATTTTAAACAAATTAGTATTAGAGAAAAACTGATAATTAACTTTCTTACTGTAAAAATTAAGGTATAAATCTAGAAAACACTTTTTATGATCACCTACGAATCTTTTTTTTTTTTTTTAAGGACCTGGGCCTAAAAGTGCTGCATTTTCAGAATTTGAAAATTTGATCTAAGATACAATAAAAATAACTGATTCTATGTTAATGTTGCTTGCTGTCTTTTCTCATTTAGCCATTTCAAATCTGTCTTGTTTATCAAGACTTTGTTGTCCTTGGGTTACAGAGTATTACCAAAATCAGATAGAGCTTCAGTCTAGTAGATGTACAGTGCTAGAATTTGGTCTGTTCTCTGGAAAGCTATTACTGGTTCAAGACTGGAAGGAAAGTTGATTTTGTCATTTACTCTGTAGCAGCAGCCACAAGGCAGGGGGCCAAAGAAGGGGGCAGGGGGTCCCCAGTTGAAAAGTAATTGTAAGAGTTGCAAAAATAGGGGTGCCCTGGGTGGCACAGTCAGTTGAGTGCCCAACTTTAGGTCAGGTCATGATCTTATGGTTCTTGGGTTCAACCCTGTGTTGGGCTCTGTCCCGATAGCTCAGAACCTGGAGCGTGTTTCTGATTCTGTGTCTCCCTCTCTCTCTATCTCTCCCCCTGTTGCGCTCTGTCTCTTTCTGTCTCTCAAAAATAAATAAATGTTAAAAAAAATTTTTTTAAAGGAATTGCAAAAGTAGGGGTGCCTGGGTGGTACAGCTGACCGTTGGTCTCGGCTCAGGTCATGATCTCGTTTTTGAGTTCAAGCCCCGCATTGTGCTCTGCATTGATGGCTCCAAGCCTGCTTGGGATTCTGTCTCTCCTCTCTGCCTCTCCCTGCTTGTGTGTGCACACATTCTCTCTCTCTCTTGCTGTCTCTCTCTCTCTCTCTCAAAATAAATAAACTTAAAAGAGTTGAAAAATATTTTGATATTATTCAAATATGCAGCAACATTATAGCCAACAATGAATTTACAAACTATGGCATTTTGGCTGTTATTTTAACTGTTGTGCAAATCTTATGAGCCATGGCCTCTTCCTGAATTCTTTGCTCTTTTCACACTACTCTGCCTGAGATTCACTCTACTCAGCCACGCTAGCCTTCTTCCTTTTCCTTGAGTGCACTAAGCTCATTCTCCCTTCACTTGACATTGCCTCTGCCTGGAAGATTGTTCCCCCAGGTCTCCTTAATCTGGACCCTTCTCATCATTCAAGTCTCATTCAACTCCTATGTTACCTTCCCAGGGAAGCGTTCCTGACTGCCCCATCAAAAACCTTTTGTTCTAGGGGAACCAGGGTGGCTCAGTCGGTTAAGTGTCAAACTCTTGATTTCAGGTCAGGTCATGAGATCGAGCCCCGTGTCGGGCTCTGTGCTAACAGAGCAGAGCCTGCTTGGGATTCTCTCTCCCGCCCCCCTCTCTGCCCCCTTCAGCTCATGCTTTCTCTCTCTCAAAATAAATAAGTAAAACTTTGAAAAAACATCAACAACATAAGAAACCCTTTTATCCTCTTCTGTTTTATATTCTCCTGGAGATTATCACTCTTAAATTTTAATTTCACTTGTTAATTTTCATTCTTTGCCACCTGAACATATTTAGGATCTTTTTGTCTTTGTTGTTCTGTAATTTCAAACAGTGTGCCCAGGTATGAGTTCATTATCAACTGAAAATTCCATCTTTTTAAAAAAATTTTTTTTCATTTTATTGATTTGAGAGAGAGAGAGACTAGGAGGAAAGGGGCATAGGGAGAGAGAGAATCCTAAGCAGACTGCATGATCAGCATAGAGCCTGATGGGGGCTCAATCCCATGACCCTGGGATCATAACCTGAGCTGAAACCAAGAGTTGGACGCTCAACCTACTGAGCCACCTAGGGGCCCTTCTATTATCTTTTTAAAAGAATTTTTAAAACTCTAAATCCAAATTTATTAACATCTAGTGTAATAATGATTTCAGGAATAGAATTTATTGATAACATTCATCAGTTACATATAACACCCAGTGCTCATCCCATCAAGGATCCTCCTTAATGCCACTTGCCCCATTTAGCCCACCCCCCTAAACCCCTCCAGCAATCGCCAATTTGTTCTCTGTATTTGAGTCTCACGTAGTTTGTCTTCCTCTCTGTTTTTATATTATTTTTACTCCCTTTTCCTTACGTTCATCTGTTTTGTGTCTTAAATTCCACATATGAGTGAAACATGATGTTTTTCTCTGACTGATGTATTTCACTTAGCATAATATACTCTTATTCTATCCACAGTGTTGCAACTGTCAAGATTTCATTCTTTTTAATTGCTGAGTAATACTCCATTGTGTGTGTGTATGTATGTATGTATGTATATATATATACACACACACATACCACATCTTCTTTATCCGTTCATCTGTCGATGGACATTTGTGCTCTTTCCATACTTCGACTATTGTCAGTAGTGTTGGTATAAGCATTGGGGTGCCTGTGCCCCTTTGAAACAGCACACCTGTATTCCTTTGGATAAATACTTAGTGCCATTGCTGAGTCGTAGGATAGTTCTATTTTTAATTTTTTGAGGATCCTCCATACTGTTTTCCAGAGTGGCTGCACGAGTTTGCATTCCCACCAGCAGTGCAAAAGGGTTCCTCTTTCTCCGCATCCTTGCCAACATCTATCGTTGCCTGAGTTGTTAATGTTAGCCACTCTGACAGATGTGAGGTGGTATCTCATTGTGGTTTTGATTTCTATTTCCCTGATGATGAGTGATGTTGAGCATTTTTTCAAATGTCTGTTAGCCATCTGGATGTCTTCTTTGGAAAAGTGTCTATTCATGTCTTTTGCCCATTTCTTCACTTGATTATTTGTTTTTTGGGTGTTGATTTTGATAAGTTCTTTATAGATTTTAGATACTAACTCCTTATCTGATGTGTCGTTTGTAAATATCTTCTCCTGTTGCTTTGATTGCCTTTTAGTTTTGCTGATTGTTGAAAATTCCATTAACTTTAATTAGCTCTGGGAATATTTCAGTTCTCTATTTATTTAAAAAATTTTTTTAACATTTATTTTTGAGACAGAGTTTTACAGAGCACGAATGAGGGAGGAGCAGAGAGAGGGAGGGAGACACAGAATCCAAAGCAGGCTTCATGCTCCGACTTGTCAGCACAGAGCCTGACATGTGAGATCACAGACTGTGAGATCAGGACATGAGCTGAAGTCAGACCCTCAACTGACTGGGCCAATCAGGCACCCCCAGTTCTCTCTTTAAATATTACATCTATGGGGCATCTGGGTGGCTTAGTTGGTTGAGCGTCTGACTTTTGATTTTGGCTCAGGTCATGATCTCATGGTTCGGGGGTTCAGTCCTGTGATGGGCTTTGCACTGGTAGTGCAAAACCTGCGTAGGATTCTCTCTCCCTCTCTGTCCCTTCCCTTCTCACATGCATGTGTGTACGCATACTCTCTCTCAAATTAATGAATAAACATTAAAAAAATAAATATTGCATCTTCTCCATTTTCTTAACTTCCTTCTCATGCTTCTTATTCTCATTTCCATTTTCCATGATATCTTTTAATTGGTATAAGTCCTTTGCTGGGTAATTTTATTAGATTTGTGTTCCAGTTAATTAATTCTCTCTTCAACTTGGTCTGATCTCTGTGCAACCTATTTGTTGAGTTTTTAAATTTCCGTAATGATTTTTCTGTGCTTCCCCCCCACCTCCCAAATCCGCTTGGTCACTATTTTTTCATTATGTTCTTTTCTCATGTTTTTCATTGTTTCCTTTTGGCTTTAATAATTGGAAATATGCTATATATTTTGGCTAATCTATTATAGCTTATTTGATCATTCTGTTAAGTTTTTTCAGAGAGTCTTTATTATTTGATTGATTTTCCAAGTCTTGTTTGCGATGGCTTATTTCTGCATAAACTTTTGTATTTTCTATTCTGAGCTCATCTTCAACAAACAGAGCTTTATTTGTGGGAATCATACTCTGATTGAGGGTAGGTCTCTTCAGAGTTTCGTTTTTTTTTTTTTTTTTTTTGCCAAATGTCACACGGTTATTGTAAGCCTGACCACTTTTTGTGTGAAAGTTTTGCCATTGGGATTTTCAGACCATGTAGTAGTACAATTTAAATCTAAAATTAGCTTACGGAAAGACCTATGGTTACAGATTATTAGAGCAGATGCTTTTTTCCTCTTCATTCAGAGCTTTCTTATTTTTACTCTGTGCCAACAGGCTAATTTTTTGCTAGTCTGCTCTGTCTTTTTGAGGGTCCTCACTTTATATGGGGGTTCAGTTTCAGTTTCTGTTTTAGGGTGGGCCCAGGAGCAATAAACAACCCCCTTTTCCAGGGCAACTGAAAAGGCCTGACCTCATCTGCCATTGTACTTTCTAGTTCTCCCCCAACATTTTTGGCCCTTGAGGATCTTCCTTGTTTTCTTGCAAGCTCAGCCGTGTGAGTAAAAGGATATTTTATATAGCCAGTACTTCTAGGAGTTTTGGCCTTAAAAGTTACCTTCCCGGCTGTGTCACCATGAAAACAGGATCTCTTCCCCCAGAATCTCTTGCTCATGGCTGTAGCCGCAGCATTCGGCACAGCACCTGGCACGTGGGGAAGGGCTATCAATACAGACCTGTTCCTTGACCTTGTGGAATTGGACGTTTCAGTTTGAAACCGTTCCTTCTCCCTGTAGGGAAAGCCAGAAGTGGTGCTCCAAACCCATTCATCTCCAGCAGCCAAGGGAGTGTTCTGCGCTTTAACACCTGTGAACGATTTCAATTTTCCTGTTCTTTTCCTTTTAAACTTTAAAACTTCAGTGCCTCCCTAAGGACACGAAGATGCCATTGCCAGTTACGAGCAGAGTTTTCCAACCCCATAAATTGGCGAATGAAAACCATCCCTGGGGAACCATCACTGCCCAGTGTCTCTTGATGCTGGCACTTAGAAAGTTCTTAGGCTGATTAAATTGACCTTTATAGTGGCTTAGCTGAAAATAGCAACTATAAGAGATGGAAACTGTTAAGGAAAGTGTTGTTCGTCCTGCAGCTTCTGCTGCCCCAAAAGAGAGGAGATGATTTTTGGCATGTGTGCAAAAGGTATACCATTCATCCTTTCCTGTCATAAAAATGTTCTTTCCAGTTCGGTGTTGTTCTTGCTGGCATCTTCTTGGCGCCTATGCTTTTTGTTTGCGGTGACCCTGTGTGCCCTGTATCCAAGCCAGTCACTGTGATATCTGGGCTGAAGACACATACCAGTAACAGACAAGGATGCTAATGGTCATCTCCACAGTCATTCCTGAGATGAGAGACCCCCAACATAAGAGCACACGCTATGCAGTTTATGACAAGTTCTACATTTCTAGCATTTTTTGGCAGTTTCGTGCAAATTAAAAAACATTGCTGGGAAGCAGCTATCTTTAAAATGTAAATCTGATCTTGTCACTTCTTTGCACAGTCTGGTCCCCACTTACCTAACTTCCCTACCTCCTTCTCTAACCATCTCCTTCTAGTTAAAGGGCTTTACTTGTACATTCTTTGCCTAGAATGTTTTCCCCATCCCACTTCCCTTGGTTACTTTCTAACCGTCTGGGCGATCTCAGTTCAAGCTTACCTTCCTCACAGAAGCTGTCTAGACCTTCACCACTAGCTCCTGGGTCTTATCTCTTGTAAGCTCTCACCAAATCATATATTTTTCTCTCTCTGGATGCAGTTTGAGCTGTGTGATTACTTTATCATTTTTCACTACACTGCAGGCTCCATAAGGACAGAGATCATGACCATTTTGGCCATTTGCCCATTAGGTTCCCCACCCTAGTTCAGTGCTGATACAGGGCAGGTACTCAACGTCAGAGGAAGGAATGAAGGTCCCACTTTCCACGCTGGGATGAAATACCATTCTGCTTTTCAGAAAGTCAGTGTGTGAAAGTACAACCTTTCAAGCAAGAAAGGGAGGAGCCGTGAGCAGGTTGCCCTTCCTCACTGCCAAGTAGAAGATGCAGGATCCTGTTCCCAAAGTCAAAGAGCAGGGTCCTTATCTTTTCCTCTAAGGCCAAAATGTTGATTTTGTTTGGTTTTATTTACTGCCTACTTTTCAAAACTTGACCTAAACAACATTATACGTAAATATAAAGTGCTTGAAGATGCTTGGAAGCAAGGCCCAGAGGAATCATAAAAGGTGCTGAGAACTTTCCATATTTGAACCTTATCCACTGCATTCTCTCTAGTTTCTCTTTCTGTTCTTCCTGTGTCTGGGGCAATCCACATGGCTAGTGAACGTCGCTCTTCTGAAATCGTTTTGAGTGAATGAATGCAAAGTGCCATTTAGATGGTCTTTTCTGCCCAGCAATAATGGATCACAGACTAACATCGATATTAAGAGATCAGAGAAGTTAAGCCACTTACCCAAGGTCACATAGTTAATTAATAAACGCAGTATGAGAGCTGGGCTTCAGACTCGGATCAGCCTCTGAACCACTTCTGCCTCGCAGTGCATCTCGAGCCACCTGGAGGTCTTTGAGAGCCCTCCAGGTAATGCACGATTAGACTCCTTGTACAGCAAAGGCTGGAAGAGCACCAGGCAGAATCCATGCACCTCTGTTCTCTGCTGTTTCTTTCAACGAGAGGAGACAGATTTCAGGAGCTCTTGAGTTGACTCAAGGCTGCTGTGTGAGGGGATGGGAGGTAGGTAGGCTAATAAAGACTTAGGGTTGAGAGAGACATGAGAGAGCATCTTTAACTCCTCCTAGGGCCATTGAGTAACTTGTCCAGGTCCTGGTCCTGTGTCATGAGGACCAAGCCCAAGACAGCTAGGGCCAAACCCAGAGCCAGGGCTTTCCTTTCACACCGGCAGGTTTCTGGAGGAGCTTACCTTTGGCACTCACGTCAACTTTCCCTCCTAATCCTCCATTTCTTCCTTGCTAAAGGTCCAGGAGTCCACTTCTGGTCCTCCTTAACTGTCCACCTGCTTTCCTTTGTCCTGTAGCAGAAAGTGACCGTTTCCATCACCAGGGCACTTCAGGCCTCCTGGGAGCTCTGTCTCGGGGCAGGGGAAGAACAGGCATTGAGATTTACTGGGTAAAAGGCGTTTGTGGAACCCTGGATTAGATGCTGCTGCTCCAGTTCTGCTCTCCCTGGAAAAGTGGAGGCAGAGCAGGGAAAAAGAGCGGGGTCCTGTTTATACCAGGCTTCCTGAGCGGCAGTGGGGGGGTGGGGGGAGGTGGAAAAGCCGAGAGAAGAGCTGACACCAGTAGATCGTGAGGATGACCACTTGTGTAGATTTCAGCTGCGTTCCACTCCACGCTTCGCTTAGGACCAGTTGAGCGTCCAGTCTTCAGAGCCTGGACCTCGACTGGTGAATTTTCCTGAGGCAGAAGTGTCACTGGATTCTTTCATGTGTTGGAGTGTAGGCAGCATGGCCTCTTTTAGAAACTATGAGGACACTTTGAACTGTGTGAGCCAGTGCCAGAAGAATGGCATTTAAGGGCCTGGTAAACTTGGGAGGAACTTTTTGATGTCCTTATGAAAGCAGTGTTTTCCTCTGAAGTCAAGGAGGGTGTGTTCTAGCACAAGCAGCGAGTGAGCACAGCTCTGCTTTCTCCACACGCACCAGGGCTCAGAGGGGACCTCTGACTGGACAGCCCCCTCCAGGTGTTTTATCTTACTCATGGTAGACTCGGGGAGGCAAGGGTCTGTTGACAGTGCTGTGAAACGCCTTTCCTGTGTTTCCTTCTTCCTCCATCCCTTTACACAGCGTGTGAGGCTCTTAGGGACCAGGGAACGCCTGAGCATACGTGGTGGAGATCTGCACTGAGCCTGGGGTCTGGTCTTCAGCTGTGCCCTCTCCCTCGTCCTCTCCCTGTGACATCAGGTGCCCCAACGGTCTCTGCCCAGCCTCAGCCCTGCAGACGGTTGCTGGAGTGCCTTGTTTATACCCTGGCCAGGAAGACAGTGTAGTGTAAAGCAAGCCCCTGAGAGGAGGAACTGGCCGTGTGACTTAAGTTTCCACTGGCTGGCGTCTGCCCGGATGTATGCTGTGGGCAGGGTCAGACTGAGTAGCAGCAGATACAATACTGTGGTTTTAGTTTCTTTGCTGAGCAGAGTTATTTTCCTCCTTAACCCTGAGCTCCTTGAGGATGGGGTCAATGTCTTATTTATCTTTGTATCCCACGTACCCAACGTGGTGCTGGGCACAAAGACGGCGTTCAGTAAATGGACGTGTTACTTCTTGAAAATAAAGAAATGTTGAAAGCCAGATGGACTACATGACTTACGTTCTCCTACTGCTCTCCATATGTGTCGGGGTGCACAGCACATTTGGGGCTGAAGTTCAGGTTGGCTGGTAGGGTATCTCGTATCTTAAATGTGAAGTGTCAAAAAACCATTTTCACCTCTAGCCCCTTCCACCCGGGCTGCGAATAGAACTTGGCATGCTGCAAGGTGGCTACTCAGCAGTGCCCTTTCTGGAGCTGTCCCTGACAGGGCACAGTGTGAATCCTAGGTCCAGTCAAGATTATTAAGAGATCATTTGAGAAGCAAAAAATTATCTAGCAAATTGAAATCAGACGCGGCCACCTGAGCAGGTTATCCCCTTTCTTAAGAGTGAAGAATTTTAGTGGCAAGTTACTTTGGCCCTCTTTGGAATCACACTGTAATTAACCTTGACCAGTGTGTGTTTTGAAGGGTGGAATGACTGACGAGATGCTAATCCTAGAATGTGTACCGCATTAATTGTTCCGGGAACTGTCACAGAAAAGCTGTTTTTATTTAAAGCATACCGCTCATTACACGAGAACCCATCTTTTTACTGGCTGAGTTTAACACTGGAACATGGAGTGTTTCTGTTTGGACATAAAGAAAGTGAGGCATCCATTTCCTGTCTGAGGGAAACTTTGCTCTTCACCAGTGGGCTCTGTGTGCTGAATCCTCTTTCCCCTTTGATAAACCTTTGTTGTTTTTCTTCAATCTGCGGTTGTTGTGTGGTTCTTTCTAATTTTATTTTCCTTTGTGGAATGAACATTGGTATAGACCATCTTGATGGACGGTGGTGGGCAGACCACCAGGAAGAGGGGGATGAGAAGAAAAGTGACATTTAAAAGCTGTACTTTAATATGCCACATTTTTTTGATTTTTTTGATTTTTTTGATTTTTTTTTTTTTTTTTTTAGGATAAGGAAACCTGTGTGGGTACCAACAATCAAAGCTACATCTGTGACACAGGACACTGCTGTGGACAGTCTCAGTGCTGCAACTACTACTATGAACTCTGGTGTAAGTCCTTGCTCCTGGTCACTTTCTCTGTTCATTGGGAAGCAGTGGGCTGGGCAACTTCTCTTATTCTCTTGGGGGAAGTGTGGCAAGTAGAGTTTGTTGCGGGATTCTAGAAGCGATTCCTTGTAGAGGGATGCTCTGGTGCCCTTTGGACACCGTGGGCTAAAGACCAAAAATTATGGTCAGAGCCTTCTGAAGAGGCCATGGTTATGAGGTCTGCTGCAGAAACTCCAGCCTGGGGTTCTCTGTGGTGCCGCCCCCAAGTGTGTCCTCAGCAGTGGGAACGACACATCCTTCCACGAGCCAGCCCAGACAGCCAGGCTTTGCCATCTTTGCAAAAAGAGGTTGTAGCAGCCAGCCTGTGAATGCCAGGCGAGACTTTGTGGATAACTGTAATGCCGCTTTCTTGTAACAACCGTAAGGACTTGTGCCGCTTCCCTCAGATTTCTTTGGTGTTCTTCCTTATTGGGTCCTGACCTCTGCCTGATGTGTGTATAGAGGGAAGTGGAGTTGAATGAGCCCCTTCAGTTCTTACCAGGATTTCCCATAAAGCATCAAGGAGCTGCCTCTGTTTCTTTTTTTTTTTAATTTTTTAAAAAAATGTTTTTTATTTATTTTTGAGATAACACGAGCAGGGGAGGGTTAGAGAGAGAGGGAGACACAGAATCTGAAGCAGTCTCCAGGCTCTGAGCTAGCTGTCAGCACAGAGCCCGACGCGGGGCTCAAACCCACGAACCGTGAGATCTGACCTGAGCCGAAGCCGGACGCTTAACCGACTGAGCCACCCGGGCGCCCCTTTGTTTCTTTACCAGTTCTTAAGCTGAAATGTCTGGAGGCTTGCTCCTCCAGTGACCTCTCCTGTCAACTCCCAGCTAATTGCCATGTGCAAACAATCCTCCTCTTGTCACTGGTTTGGCGGAGGCCGTGAACTTGCACCTTTCAGACCTGCCCAAGCGTGATGACATTGCTGTGATCCTCAGGGAGTGAGCCAGGAGTTCACTGACAAAGTTCACTGGAACTTCGTGTTCCAGTCTTCTCAAAGCTTGGATGAGACCCTATAGGATGCTGGACAATGAAATGAGAGGACAGGAGAGTCCTTAGGGCAGGGTCCCCAGGTGACCGGCACGGCACAGGTCCTCACAACTGTCTGTGGAGACGAGGGACAGTAGCTGTTTCCCCAGGTAGTCCTAAGATCCTGTCACTCCGTCTGCCCGGAAGGAGCCCGGGCTGGTGTGTCAGAGCATGCCTTCACTGCCAGCGTCACCCTGTCCTTTCGCTGCTCCTTTTCTCTGATCTCCCCACTCCCCCCACATCAGTGATGGGGTCGGAAAGCAGCTACAAGGGCTGTTGTTTGGTATGGAAAGGAAATTAGACTCTTGGCCGGTCAGTCTCTCCCTCCGAATGTCAATGTATTTTGTAGCCCGTGGGAGTGGTTCCTCCAAACAGGCCCTTTCCTCTCCCTTATACTTCCCTTCTAGGGCCTGAGGACTGGCTTGTCTGCCTTTCTCAGGAATCCCAGGGGCGGCCAAATGCATACTCCCTTCCCAAGGAAAGGACAAGGCTCAGGATGTCCCCATCCCCACCCCCAATTTCTCCCTGAGTATAAGCAACAGCAAAGGAGAGCCCAGAACTGCGGCTATTTTAGAAGGCGTGGGGCCAAGGGACTTAGTAGAGGACACAAAGTGCCAAGCAGGTGAACAGACAGTGTTTAAATGTTTTAAAATGTAGATAACCACAGGGTTCACATTCTCCCTCCCACCCCTTGTTAAAACAAAAGTCGAAGCTGGGCTGCCAAAAAGCCCCAGAGCCGCAGTTTGTTTTCCCGGGGCCCGGCCCGGGCAGCGTCGGTGTGGAGAGGCCTGGGCTTGCCGAGGGCCTCGTCTCAGACTGACAGCCTCCTGGGCCTCCGGGAGAGCAGGCTCCGAAGCCGCCAGAATTGGGTCACCGTCGCCAGGGTGGGGGGGTGGGGCAGCGGGGACAGGGAGACCCAGAGGGCAGGGAGGCAGCCTGGCACCCAGGCACTTCACCCCAAGGGCTCAACGAAAGCCAAAGAAGGAGCTGCTGAGTGGCTCATTATCTCTCCAGTTATGGGCAGCAGGGGTAAGGAGGAGGCCACAGACCAGAGTCCCAACAGGAGAGAGGACTCGCCACTGCGTGAGTTGGGCCACACTTTCCAAGTTCTGGAGGGATGGGGGTCGTGAAAGCAAAACTGTCCTCATCGGTGCCCAAAAGTGGCTTCTTAGTCAGGACATGCCCAGTGAGTGTCCGCCTCCCTCAGATTTCTTTGGTGTTCTTCTTACTGGGTCCTGACCTCTGCCTCATGTGTGTATAGAGGGAAGTTGAGTATTGGAATGAGCCCCTTCAGTTCTTACCAAAACTGCATTTTTGGGGCACGTGGGTGGCTCAGTTGGTTGAGTGTCCGACTCTTGGTTTTGGCTCAGGTCATGATCCCAGGGTCGTGGGATCAAGCCTCGAGTTGGGTTCTGTGTTGAGTGTGGAGCCTGCTTAAGAGTCTCTCCCTTTTCTTCTCCCTCTGCCCCTTTCACCTGCTTGTGCGCTCTCTCTCTCTCTCTCTAAACAAACAAACAAACACCCTGTATTTTGGTCCTTTTGAACCCCATTCCTTCTGATTGCCTCGAAACGTTGTCTGAAATGCGAAAAGAATGGGCTTTGAGTTATTCTTTTTGTCTCTTTCCTTTAGAAGGAAAAAAAAGTCTCAGCCAGGAAGTCCTTGGCAGAATTTCTGTCAGACAGAGTACCTCTCTAACCACAGTTGCCTACAGGGAAGGCCTCAGGGGAAAAAAGGGGAAAAATGCCATTTCCACCAACCTTTTCACTGCTCCTGAGCTGAATTTTCCTGTGTGCCGAGGAGTGTCGCGTGCACTTGCGCGCGCGCACACACACACACACACACACACACACACACACACACACTGCTTATGCGGACACACAAGTGCATACAGACCTCAGGCTTTGGCCAGCACCCTTTCTCCATGTCTTTTCAGCTGTAACCTAAGCCAGTCGTTATTACTGTGCCTGCATCAGATGGGAAGCAAAGGTTCTGTTTTAGCACTAAGGCTGTAAGGCTGTAAGAGCTGGTCATCATCAGAATTATTATCCTGTGCATTTTTATGGCACTTGTACTTTAATTCATCATTCAGTCATTTATTCATTCAGTAAATCCTTATGCCAGTGGTTCTCAAAATTTGGCAAGCATCCGAATTTCCTGGAGGGCTTATTAAAAAACCAAGCTCTGGGCCCTACTCCCAGTTTTTTATTCAGTAGGTCTGAGGTGGACTTGAGAATGTGTGGTTCTAACAAACTCCTACTTGATGCTCTGACCTCTTCTGTGTTAGAAACTGTGGGGAGTCATAATCCTTGCCGTCGACAGCGAATCTCCTAGCAGAGGGAGAAGAGAAGACGTAACTCCCTGTTAGTGAGACAGAGAGTAGAATGTATGTGACAGGACCACTGCAAATGTTCAGGAGAGTTTGCTTTGGGTAGGCAAGATTCAGGCAGGCGTCATGGAAGAGGTGGCATTTAACCAGAACAGGGGTGCCTGGATGGCTTAGTCAGTTGAGCATCTGACTTCAGCTCAGGTCATGATCTCACAGCTCATGGATTTGAGCCCTGCACCGGGCTCAGTGCTGACAGCTGAGAGCCTGGAGCCTGCTTCAGATTCTGTGTCTTCATCTCTCTCTCTGCCCCTCCCCTGCTCATGCTTATCTCTCTCTCTCTCAAAAATAAAATAAACATTAAAGGAATTTTTAAACACGTGAAGAACACGAAGAAGGGTACAATGGCTTCTCAGGCAGAGGAACGCCATAGGCCAGGGCCCCCCAAGAAAGAACAGAGTAGGCATGATGTTCTTCACTCTTCCCCTGGGGCCATGGGGCTTGTCTGGGAAGGAGTGGGAGGTAAGCTAATGTGCACAGCACTGCTACACATGAGGCACCGAGCAAGGGCTTCAGTCGCATCATCTCCTTTCACCCCAAGAGCAACGTTGCTAGGTACGCGTATCATCCCCATGTGTCCCGACCCAGGGGCGATAAGTAACTGTTTAGTTGGATGCAGCTGAGGGTTAGGGTCAGTGTGCCTCACTTCAAAGCAACCCCCTTCCAGAACTCTATGAGCTGGACTGGAAGGGTGCTGGGCCCAGGTCATGGAAGGTCTGGAATATGAGTGTTCAATTTCCACCTGAGGATGCTCTTCATGGAACAGGTAGAGCAAAGAGGAAAACCAAAATCGAGAGAGGCCACCAACATCCTCAAGGCCAAAGATCCTGAACTTGGATCTCCTAATTCTCATCCCAGGGCTCTTTTCATTCACCAAGCTAGATTGTCCAGGAAGAGGTCGGAGCTGGGAATTTCTGCTCCTGAAATAATTTGAAGGACCTTTACCCAGGCATCAGTTTTCCCTTGTTTGAGCCTTAGCTGGGGAGAGGGAAGAGGGGAGTGTTTCTGGGCAGTCGAATTCCCCGGAGGTGACATGAAACTCCGTTTAAGACTACCCAGCTTGTTTTACACCTGCTAGATTTTCCTATTTAGTGTATCTTAAGATGTCCACTGTTGGGCTGGTTGTAAGGAAGGCCCACAGCATTCGCCACCCTTAGCAGAGTGGAGAGCAGGAAGCTAGGGCCTTCCTCCAAGCCCCGATTGGAGCCCAGCTTCCCCCAATTGGACCCCCACACCCCCCTGTTGGACCCCTGCTCCTAGAGTCCAGGCTTCTGGACAAAAGTACGTTCATCAGTAGCACTTGGGCTGGCTTTCCAATGAGTTTAGCTAAGAACAGAACCTAGGAGCAGACTTCGGACTTGTTCCTCACCCTTGCTTTTTTATGGAGTAATTCTTGGGAGGAATTAAAAGAGAAATGGAAAGAACACCCTTCCCATCAGTGGTCATACCTGTAACAAGAAGAGTAGTAACAATTTGGAGAACTTATTATATCCCAAGCATGGTTCTGAGGACTCTCCATATATCAACTTGTTTATTTCTCACAGTGACTAGTAAGGTAGAAACCATTATTCTCCCATTTTACAGATGAGGAAAGTGAAAACAAAATTCCCAAGGTCACAAAGCTAGGAAGAGGTTTTGTGAGCTGTGATTCGAACCCAGGTCACTGCCTCTTCTCTTCCGTAACTGCAGTCATGCTTATTAGGAAGCTTGTCCAGTCTTTGAGATGAACTTGTAAGCCTTCTGAGGTCTTCTTTTCCCTAATTCGCCTTTTTCACATGGCAGTGGCAGGAGCTCCTGCTGATAGCTTTAAGGGGCTAAGAAGGTCACCCACCATCCAGGGGGTAGAAGGAGAGCTAATTTACAATCTGCTCTGGCTTCCTAATGAGGAATTTCCTGCCCAGTTGGGGAGTGGTGTTTTCCCAAGTTTATAGTGAACTCTGGGGCACATGACTCAGTTCCTACGTTAGACTGTGATTGTTTTTCAAAACTTGTTTTCTGTTTTGCTTAGCATGACAAATGCTCCCCACCCTGAGATCACAGCTTTCAAAGCTGTCATTGGGGACTGTAGTCTCTGGGTAGATGTGTGTTTGGAAAGGAGGGTGTGCTTCTGTCTTTCTCTGTGTGTGTACACTTTCTTCTTGTTTGTGAAATCTAGCAAAAAGATCAAAAGTTTGTACAGTTCCAGAATGACCAGTCTGGATATTCTCCCTTTTAAACTTGGTGGGACATTACTCTGACTCCAGTGACTCCCAAGATGGGAGTCCATTTTGTGAGGGCCAGACGAGAGTCTCTTTTGCCTTCCCACATTCACCCCACCAAGTGGGACCAGCTCATGAAGGGTCTTTTCTGGACCTGTGCTAATACACCATCTTGCCCCTAGACGCATTCTGCTTCCAAGTTAGATTTCCCTCAGTTTTGATCCACACAAATAATCTCTTGTCATACTGTAGTAGAAATGAAAAAGAGTGCCTGGCCGGCTCAGTCGGAAGAGCATGCAACTCTTGATCTTGGGGTAGTGAGTTCAAACCCCATGTTGGGTGTAGAGATTACCTAAATAAATAAAAAATTAAAAGGAAGAAATGAAGAAATTAAGAACTTGGTCTGAGACTTATAAATATAACATCATACAGTTGGTACGTGGGGAGGGAAAGTTTTTCTACCCATGATACTACATGAAAAGAAGTAGGGTGGTGGAATTTCAATGGACACATGAGTTGTCTGGTGCTCTCTTAGATATGATTAAGGCAGTTTTGCTAAGGGTGTGTGTTCTGGTTGCCTCATTTCTTCCCCCAGTCTCCTGCCCTGCCTAAGTTTTCCTTTAAAAAAAATCTGTTTTTCTGTTATACTCCTAGTTCAGTGGATCTCAGTCTTTTTTTCTGGATGAGGATTCCCTTAAGAATCTGATGAATACTAGGGCAGCTAGGTGACTCAGTTGGTTAACCATCCAGCTCAGGTTTTAGGTCAGGTCATGATCTCAGTTTCGTGAGTTCGAGCCCTACATTGGGCTCTGCACTGTCAGCTCAGAGCCTGCTTGGGATTCTTTCTCCTTCTCTTTCTGCTCCTTCCCCAACTGCACTGTCTCTATCTCTCTCAAAGTAAATTCATAAACTTACAAACAGAATCTGATGATCTTGAAACCTTTTCCCCAGAAAAGCCTGTAAAGACACTGCATTGGTCAGGATAAGCTATAGGTCATGCTTAGTAACAAAAAAATCCAAATCATAGTGACCCAAAACAACATGTTTACTTCTCATACTGTATGTCCATTGCAGGTTGGATGGGGGCTTCATTCCCACTTCATCATTCTCTGAGTCCAGCCTGACCCCGAAGTCAGTATCTGAAATGTTGCCAACTGTCATGGCAGAAGGAGGACTAAAGGAAAGAAAATCTTACATAAGCAAGAAATGTTCTGGCCTCCAAGTGACATAAGTCACTTCCAGCCTGTATTCATTAGTTAAGAACTAGTCCCAAAGCCTTGCCCAATCATAAGGGGGCCATGGAGTTTAAGCCTACCCATATGCCTAAAAGGGAAAACCAGAAGTATGTGGCCAACATGAAAAACAGTTCCCAAGATTTTTCTTTTTTCTTTCTTTTTTTTTTTTTTTGAGTTTATTTATTTGGAGAGAGAAAGAGAGAGTCAGAAAGGGCTCTCTCCCTCTCCTTCTACCCTCTCCCCCTCTCATGCTCTCTCTTTCTCTCTCTCTCTCAAATTAAAAAAAAAAATTGTGCCTGGCTGGCTCAGTTGTTAGAGTAATGCAATTCTTGATCTCAGGGTTGTGAGTTCGAGTCACACGTTGGGGATATAGTTTACTTAAAAACAAAAAGAAGGAGCGCTTGGGTGGCTCAGTTGGCTGAGCATCAGACTCTTGATTTTGGAATCATCATCATCTTGGTGATTCGTGAGATCAAGCCTGGAGTCGGGTTCTGCACTGACAGTGTGGGGCCTGCTTGGGATTCTTTCTCTCCCTCTCCCTCCCCCTCTTGCTCTCTCTCTCTCTCTCTCAAAATATAAATAAATAAATATTTTGTCTTTTTTATTTTAAAATAAAAAAGATAAAATATTTGGAAAGAAAATCATGTTTTATGTATATTCTGTAAAATGAGAAATATTGTCCCTGGGTCATTTATATTGCAGTATTAAGGTTAAAAGTTGGTTTACCTTTAGGTAAGAAACTATTGAAAAAAATGACTTGGGAGGTAAAAACTAGTTGAGTTAGATGCTAATTATCTCACGGCAGAAATGTATGTTAAAAGTATACCAAGAAGCATAAGGATTGCGAGACTGTGCTGGGCCGGTGAGAGAAATGTAGGTAATATGGAAGAGTGGTTAGCCCAGAAACTCTTAGACTGGACTCTAAAATGCATTTAGAACCAGCTTCTTCAGCAGAGTGCATTGTACTCACTTGTGCCGTCAACTCCCAACCCTGAGGAAGGTCGCAGATCCAGATCGCAGGGACTGAGGATGTTACCGGACAGCATCAGGGACCCGCTTCTCTCCCAGAGCGCTTTCCTGGCCTCAGCACCATTTCCAAGGGCTCGTGTAATGTGTTTATCCAGTCCTCCCATCAGCCGCAGCCAGGAGAGAAAAATATAAGTGAAATTAAGCAAATGTCAGTAGTGAATCTGGGAAAGACCCCAAGAGAGACTTAAAAAAATTTTTCTTATGGTAATGTTTATTTTTGAGAGAGAGAGACAGAGGGAGCACAAGCGGGGGAGGGGCAAAGACAGAAGGAGACACAGAATCTGAAACAGGCTCCAGGCTCTGAGCCATCGGGACAGAGTCTGACACAGGGTTCATTCCCACAAACCACGAGATCATGACCTGAGCTGAAGTCAGATACTTAACCTACTGAGCCACCCAGGTGCCCCAGACCCCAAGGGAGACTTCTGGCTTCACCTTATGTGTATGTTCTCTGGTTAGAAATGGGGTTTTAGGGGCGCCTGGGTGGCTCAGTCGGTTAAGCATCTGGCTTCGGCTCGGTCATGATCTCCTGGTTTGTGGGTTCGAGCCTCGCGTCAGGCTCTGTGCTGACAGCTAGCTCAGAGCCTGGAGCCTGCTTCAGATTCTGTGTCTCCCTCTCTCTCTGACCCTCCCCTGCTGGCGCTGTCTCTCAAAAATAAAAAAAAAATAAAAGAAATGGGGTTTTGGGGGGCACTGCCAGCATGGGGCCTGCTGCAGGGCTCAAACCCACAAACTGTGAGATCATGACCCGAGTTGAAATTGAGTGAGATGCTCAACCGACTGAACCACCTGGCCTCCCTGCTTTTTTCATTTAATGTTAGAAACATCTTTATATGCCAAAAGTAGTATTCTATGAATATTTTTTAATGATTTATGTCATTTCATTGTGTGAATACATTCCCAGAGGAACTGAAAAGCCTACATAGAAAATTATTTTTTTTTTTAAGTAATTTCTCCTCTGAACATGAGGCTTGAATTCACAAGAGGTCTATGCTCCACTGACTGAACCAGCCAGCTCCCCTCCTCTATTAATTTTTTAAATAAAAGACACCAAAAATATAAAATTGGTCACAGATATTTTTAAGTTTAATTTACTTTTTTTTTCCAGTTTTATAATTTGAAGGGGAAAATTGAAATTTCTCCTAATCCTACTACTTAAAAATAAGTCACTATTTTTGTTGCCTTTCCTTCCAGTCTCTTCCCCTCCATATGTGTGTGTGTGTGTGTATGTGTGTGTCTGTGTGTGTATATATATATATAAATTTTTTTTTTTTAACATTTATTTATTTTGGAGGGATAGAGATAGAGCACAAGCAGGAGAGGGACAGAGAAGGAGACACAGACTCTGAAGCAGGCTCCAGGCTCTGAGCTGTCAGCACAGAGCCTGATGCGGGGCTCGAACCCACGAACTGTGAGATCATGACATGAGCTGAAATCAGATGCTCAACTGACTGAGCCACCGAGGCACCCCTATATATATATATATATGTTTTTTTTTAAAAAACAAAATTGCTCAAGGATTTTCTTCATGCATTTGAAGATTGGAGAGGGGTCTTATATTGGGGTTTGCAAAGATTCTCTGAGTCTGACCCAAGAGGACACAGTGGGAAATGAGAAGGAATAATCTGCCTGGAGAAAGGGAGGCTAATGACCCTAAGTCTAATGTAATTACAGGCCAAAGAGAGGTGGGGCTGTTACTTGCAACTGTAGGAGATGGAATTGTACCGGATTATATCAAGAGCAGAGGAAGTCATTTACACTCTCTAGGGAAGAGATGGACCTGAGGCAATTAGAATTTTTCCAAGTATAACTTTAATGACTCTTTAGTATTATACCAATATAGATGGTAGAGAAAAAGCCGAGAGCTTTTGGTAATGTCAAGAGAATCCAGAATTCTTTTATCAGGGAGCCCCTCCGAGGCCCCTTGCAGTTGCTGGTTTGCTGGGATTTTGAGGGGCCCTTTGCTTTTGGTGAGCAGTCTCCTATAGCAGCAGGAGGACAGGCCCTGAACTGGCCGTAAGTTACTGAGCAAGGCTTGCAGGTGGGGGTAGGAGACGAGCAGCTAGAAGCATTTGTCTCCAAGACCCCGAAGAGAGAAGTACGCTATCCTAAAAGGTAAACATATTTAATGCCCACCAAACCTAAAACTTAGGACCTGTGGTGCTAGAGATGTGCCTCCTGCCCTCTCCCATCCCCTCTGGCATGCTGGCACAAGCACATGTGAAAATCGAACACAGGTTCCAAATATGAATTCACTAGGTGAGGCCCGACAGTGCCAGCCTCGACCCGGTGGGCATGGTCTGGGGCCCCCCCCTGCTCGGAAGGCTGCCCCTCTGGCTGGTGTTCACTGTGCATGTGTGCCTCTCTGCCTTGCCTCCCCGCCCCCAGGGTTCTGGCTGGTGTGGACCATCATCATCATCTTGAGCTGCTGCTGTGTGTGCCACCACCGCCGAGCCAAGCATCGCCTTCAGGCCCAGCAGCGGCAGCATGAAATCAACCTGATCGCCTATCGAGAAGCCCACAATTACTCAGCGCTGCCATTTTATTTCAGTACGTACCCTAAAAGCTACCAAACCCCACCCTCAGGAGGACACACAAACTGTGGACCTCTGTGGGCCCCTTACCCAGCATAGTGCAATCTGCAGGTGCAGCGATGAGGGGGCACTCCCCTTTAGCAGAGAGGAGCAGAGGCTGTGGATATAGCACCTTGAAGCCGCCAGGCCGGTCCAAACCCACAGCAGTTAGGTTCTGACCAGGTTTCTGATTCTTTAACAAACTATTTGTTTAAGGCAGATGGTCAGAGGATGTATGATGTGAGTAAATCAAGATTTAGATTTCTGTGGCCTGAAATCTTCCCGTTTTGTTTACTGCCCGGTGATATGCCTGAGCAAAGCCTGCCATGAAAGGCAGGTGTGGGGAGGGGGTGACATTGGGACTTCCTGAGAACCAAGAAACTTGACAACTCACTGAAGGACACTCCCATGACTTCCCTGGCGTTTCTTTACACATGACCTGTCAAAGGGTCAGTAGAGGCCCAGCTTGTCCAGAGCCATTCTACAGTGTGTTCTTCTGGGAGACCTGGTGGCTCAGTCAGTTAAGCCTCTGACTTCGGCTCACGTCATGATCTCGCTGCTTGTGAGTTCGAGCCCCATGTTGGGCTTTGTGCTGACAGCTCAGAGCCTGGAGCCTACCTTGGATTTTGTGTCTCCCTCTCTGTCTCTGCCCCTCCCCTACTCACGTTCTGTCTCTCTCAAAAATAAACATTAAAAAAAAAAAGGTCACTGGTGTGGGATTCCACATCTGGAAGCATTAAGTGCTTAGCACAGTGCCTGGCATATAGTAAGTGCTCAATAAATGCTAGCAGTTACTGTTAAAACTAGACCATCTGTGCCTTGAGACATTCGGTACATTCGAAAGATAATAAGCCTTGGTTGGCAGGCCCCTCACCTTTCACTGGTAACCCACCCGCTCCTGATCTGAGTCACGATGAGGTTTGGTTTGTCTTTCTAGACCACCTTCAGCCACACTAGAGTGAGGGACAATACAGATTTCTAATCTCCCAGAAAAAAGGGCCCTTTATATGGTATGCATCTGGAAGGGTGGCAGGAATGGGGAGGGGAGAAAAACGTTGTCAGGAAGTCTTAAATTAGGGTCCCTGACCCTGAGGCTTTATGGGACATAGATGGAGGACACAGTCTGAGCAAGAAACATGAGACTAGGGAGCATGTGGAAATGGATCTCTTGGCCATCCACCACATTTGCCTACCCCTCTGCCTATGCTCCAGCCAGGCAGAAATCTTGCCTATGAAGCAGCTTTAGGGGCTCTCAGATTTCAAGAAGCTAGATTAGGTCACTCCCAGTCTGTCCCTCCTCCTCGGCACAGTTGCCCCATCCCCGTGCCCCGCCCCCAAGCAGGAGCTGTAGCTGTCATTTGGCAGGTATGCTGGAAGGGGCATGTGTTTAGTGCAAGCTTTGCAGTCTGTCCTACAACATTCGCCAGTGCAGTAATTTCTCCTCCCTGCCTCCTCATTTTAGGGTTTTTGCCAAACTATTTACTACCTCCTTATGAGGAAGTGGTGAACCGACCTCCGACTCCTCCCCCACCGTACAGTGCCTTCCAGCTACAGCAGCAGCAGCAGCTGCCTGCGCAGTGTGGCCCCGCGGGCGCCAGCCCCCCGGGCGCCGATCCCACCAGGGGCCCCCAGGGGGCGCAGAGTAGCCCCTTGTCGGGGCCCAGCAGAAGCAGCACGAGACCCCCGAGCATCGCAGACCCTGAGCCCTCCGACGTGCCAGCCAGCACAGCAGCCACCAAAGCCGCCGGAATGGAGCCCAGTGGCTCTGTGGCCGGCCTGGGGGAGCTGGGCCCCGGGGCCTTCCTGGACAAAGATTCCGACTGTAAGGAGGAGCTGCTGCGAGATTACAGCTCCGAGCAAGGCAGCGCCCTCCCCGATAGCAAAGACAAGACTCCTGGCCGACATCGCCGCTTCACGGGTGACTCAGGCATCGAGGTGTGTGTATGCAACCGGGGCCACCATGACGACGACCTCAAGGAGTTCAACACGCTCATTGACGACGCTCTGGATGGGCCCCTGGACTTCTGTGACAGCTGCCACGTGCGGCCCCCCGGCGACGAGGAGGAAGGGCTCTGCCAGCCCTCCGAGGAGCAGGCCCGGGAGCCCGGGCACCCCCACCTGCCACGGCCGCCCGCGTGCCTGCTGCTGAACACCATCAACGAGCAGGACTCCCCGAACTCGCAGAGCAGCAGCTCCCCCAGCTAGAGCAGGCCCTGCCTGCGGCCTGACAACTTGGCACAGCAACCAGGGCAGGGGAGCGCCATGACAGAAGCATTAAGTGACTTTCCGGAGGAGTGGTCCAGCCACTTCCGTTCCTTGGCCCCTGCCCCTTGGCTCCTGCATTTTCCTGCATCTCCCGTTGCAGCGGGGGGCACGGATGCCTCTCCGCCCACAGGAGCACAGTGTTGTGGAGGGCTGAGAGGTTGGTTCTTTCTGTGACTCATTCCTCATACCCCACCCTGTCCCCCTTTCTCTCTTTTCAAGTCATATCTCACTCCCCGCTTGGTCAGAGAGATGTGTGTTTCAGAAGCCCCAAGGAGGGGGCTGAGACTGTGCCCTGAGGTGACTCTTGGTGGTGGAGTGGATTTATGCTCTGCCGTTCGTTTAAGAGAACTTTGCTGTGTCTCAGCCTGGGAGAGGTGGCAGGTCTCAGCCCTGGGTGAAGAAGGAAGGCCGCAGAGGCCCAGGGATTGTCACCCCTCGCTGCCAGTGGCTGCAGAGCTAGAGCTGGGCTTGTCCTGCGGGCAGCGGAGAGCTCGTAGACAGTTTTGTGGTAGGCTGGTGGGGGGCTTACTGCTCTCTCAGATTTCAGGTGATGAGGTCAGTGTACCACTGTGCATCCTTGCGGGCACCCTTCCCAGCAGGTTCTGGCTGGCCACAGACTGGTTCAGTGTGGAACATCCTATCACATTTCTGGTTTTTCTTTAAACAACAACAGAGCTGAAAACAAGAACTTTACCAGTGGGGGCAGGCAAGAATTCTGTTCTGGAAAAGGGAATTCTGTGGCTGTATCCCAAGTTGACCTTTAAGGAACCTGGCTACCTTTGAGCCAGGAAGAGAGGTTTCGTGCGCAGGCTTGGGTGGGGGCTGTCTCAGACTTTGGTGGGAGCGCAGGAGGCCCTGAGCCATGGCAGTGGATACAGGTGCAGCTCTCTGCGTCTCTGTCCTTTGCTCTGTACCTGTAGGTGACCAGGGTCCCCCCCACCCCGCCCCAACACAGTCTGCAGGCCTTCTTGCCTCGCTGTTCTCTGTGAACAAATGAGGAGGCTGTGGGTCCTCACAAAGAGTGGCCCCGTAGCCTGGCTTTTACACAGTATTTTCTCTTGATTCTGAATAACTTCTTCTGGGTTTGTTTTGTTTTGTTTTTTTAAACTGACCACTTGGGGGAAAAAAATGCCTTGGTTATCTGTGGTTTTCATACCCTTTCCCAGCCCTTCCCCAGCCCCCTTTTGGAGTGGGGTAACTATTTTTGTAGCCTATGTAAAGAACCTAAGTGGCCCAGGTAGGAGGGTGAAGGCAGTGGTCCGGAAGACCTGCAGGATCCTTATCACTGTAGTTTGGCTTCAGATAACCAGTTGAGTTTGATAGGAATAACCTGAACGGAGAAAGCAAACAGCTAAAACTAACATTCCCTTTCCAGCGCTGTTCACGTGAAGAGTGATTCTTTCCCCCTCTCTTGAACGATGATATTCACGTTAGGCATTGACGTTACAGTAAGAAAGGAAAAATAAGAAAATCTATACATATGTACAAAAATAGACAAATCCAAGGCTGTGAGGTAAACGAGTGTCTGCGTTTGGAGTCCACAAAACCAAAATCCGTGTTGAACAAAGTGAAGTCTGTGTACAATGACTTTTTGGATCACCTGTGTATGTCTGTCCACTGTGTGTGAGCCCCCCAGCCCTGTTTTCCTGTGAATATACTTTGAATGGCAGCCATTGTGCTCACGTCAGCCACACGTTCGGAGCAGATATGGCCCTCTCAAGGTAATTTATTTTACACATTTACTGTTTACTGAACAAACGTCTGACTGTGTACTCGGGTGTATCCAGCAGCATTGTCGATGGCAGCCCCGCCCCCACGCCCACCCCCACGTCCCTGTTCTGCCAGAGATAACTGTGCTCGAAGTAGAGGCTTTCCTCTGCCCATCACTGCAATTTGCACATCGCTCCGTGGACACTCGGAGGCCTGTGTTCTGGTCCCTGTAAATGGAAATGTGCTCTGAACCTGCCAGCCTCCCTCGGCTCCTCCTGGCCTTAGGGATCAGCCCCCTCGGGGCGTTCAAAACCACTCGGCCCAGAAAGGCGAAGGCGGAACTTCAGACCGAAGCTTGACTGGATCTTCAGTGACAAGCTTGGACTAGCTGTGGCCCTTCCCGGAATTGCCAGGAGAGTTTGGCAGACACCGCAGTGCCATAGGGCTTACCTCTCTCTGCTGAGGCCCAGCGTCGTTTAAGCAAGCCCGTGTGTGGCAGGAGTGGGCGGGAGTGCGTCAGCAGCCCTCAGATGCCTTTCCTTCCACTGTTGTTTTTTGTTTTGTTTTGTTTTGTTTGTTTTGTTTTGAATAAAATCCCAAACAACTCACTGAAGGATTCACCAAAATGAATCCTTCTTCAGTTAACTGATCAAATGGATGAATTCTGGCCCTCTCAAGTTTCCTTCCCCAGCAGGGAGTAGGGAACTGGTGTGCGTGTTAACTGTTGGGGTCACTGCAGCGTCCTGCCCTAAAGGCATGAGAAAAATTGAATGCAGCCATGGAGCCAGGAGCCAGGCTTGATTTCAGCGGTCACAGTCTGGCCCCTGCCAAGGGGGGGGGCTCCCCTGCCAGGAGAGAGATGGAAAGAAATAGGGAGCTGAAAGAGTAGTCGGGCGGGGCAGGGGTAGGGGGGGCAGGGAGATTTGACTGAATCTGGTTTTCCAGGTGAACGAAAAGCAAGGGGCTGGTCTGGTGGAGGGTTTGGTGCTACAGTCGGAAGAGTTGCAAATGCTAACACATTCCTGTGTGAGGCACATCACCATTTGTCAGTTCTTGTGAATATGTGTATTTTAAGCAATAAGATTCAGCTGGTCAGACTTTTCTGGGCAGTCTCGGTGACGCATTTCCTGTGCTGTGATTGTTCTGAAGACAGAGTGGCTCTAACCACTGTGAGAAGCTCAAATAAAATCAATCCCAAAAATGCAACTGTTTTTTTTTTCTTGCAGAGCTTTGTTGTTGTTGTTATTGTTCCCCTTCCTCATACATCAGGGGTCAAACTCCCAAGATTCCTGGCTGCATTTTCCCCTGTTCCACACAGAGACCAAGAGAAGTCTCGGAGGAGTCGAGGACAGGCCCCTGTCCCAAGCGGAGACCACAGGGCCAAGGGTAGGCTGGGTAATACTTCTGCTGAGGCCACACTTTGTCCTGATGAGTTTTCCCCAAATCCTTTCTCTGCCAAGGTCATATTTCTGATGTTTGGAATACTTAGTAAAGTCCCACAAGCAGGTTAAAATCAGACACAAAAAAAGCAGAAACAAGTTTTGTCAGATACCCAGAAGCTGAAATGACATTTGAAAACAAACAAGCACTCTGTGAGATCTTTTAATGATGTGATACAGGGGTGCCTGGCTGGCTCAGCTGCTGGAGTGTGTGACTCTTGATCTCAGGCTTGTGAGTTCGAGCCCCGCATTGGATGTAGAGATAACTTAAAAATAATACAAATCTTAGAGGCACCTGGGTGGCTCAGTTGGTTGAGCATCCAACTTCGGCTCAGGTTATGATCTCATGGTTCATGGGTTTGAGCCACGTTTGAGGTCTGTGCTGACAGCTCAGAGCATGGAGCCTGCTTCAGATTCTCTCTCTTCCTTCCTCTCTCTCATCCCCACTTCCACTCATGGTGCCTCTCTCTCTCTCTCTCTCTCTCTCTCTCTCTCTCTCACAAAAATAAATAAACCACTAAAAATTTTTTTTAAATCTTTAGGGAAAAAATAGTCTGATAGAAATGTGTGTGGGGCCTGGAACTTGATACACAAAGCATGTATGACTCTCCCACTTTGTGCCCAACACTGTGCTGGATGTGGAGGAGAATGCAAAAGAAATATAGAGGACCAAACCTCTGCCCTCTAGGAGTTAAGTTCTAGTCCGGAAGACAAAACACCCATGTAAAATAGTTAACAACAGGAGGCAGATTGTGAGGAAGTGAGCGGTACAGATTCAGGGAATCTTGAGGAGTTGTGGGCGCTTGTTTGAGGTCTTGCCCACCAGGCAGGGACTTGACAACTGATTTCACACCATGAGAGAGCCCCTGGTGTGCCAGCACCTGCCATCGTGGGCCAGTGATCTTTCCTAAAACTCCTTGTCATTTTACCTCCCCCTTAAGACCATCCTCCTAGAACTTTGAGTCCGATGTAAAGAAGTCTCTGCTCTAAGGGAAGGACCAGGCTTCTGTCTCTGCCCGGAAGGGGAACACTGCCACCCAGCAGGACTTCTCCTTGCGTGGCCTGGAGGTGGGCAAAGCAACATGATGTGCATCTTGGAGCCCTCCCAGAGGGGGTTTCTTCCCTGAGTGGAACGCTCACTAATGGGCCCGCAGAGGATGCTGACAGCATTTGTCTTCCCAAGGCCCTGGGTTCACCCTGCAATCAGCGTGATTGTCTAAGAGTCCAGTGTAAGGCAGACAGGCCCCTATCCCTGTCTTTGACCCTGGGCCAGAGGTCACTATTCTGGCCCCTCAGTGACTCTAGTGGGATGGTTTGCTGCCTAGTTGCTTTTAAACTGTTGGGCTCCTCCAAGTAAGCCCAGGGGAGCCATATTCGCATCTAGAGACAGTTCTGTTCTAAAACCGTGGGAAAGGCCTGGGGGAATACATCATTCCTGCCTTCGTTAAACTAATGTCTGAGTGGCAAAAAAAAAAAAAAAAAAGAGCACCATTGTCACAGACTGCATGCTAGAGGCCGTGCATGAACACTGATGCCTAGGTCTGTGAAGGCCCCCTCTCTACACCCCAGGTTCCTGGCTCGCTGAGTTCCTCATTTCTCTAGTGAGGTATAGCGTTGTCTGTCTCTATTGCTCAGGTGACCAAGTTCAGCCGGAGACCATACCAATTCTCTGAACCACAAAACAGGAGCTTTGATGAACAAGAATCTCAAGAAACTCCTTCTTTTCCAGTTTCCTCTGTTTTCAGCCAGGGAGGAGAAAGAGGGTTTGACTCAGGAGGAGTGGGGAGTGGGTTTGGCTAACTGTTGGCCGAACTTCTGGAAACCTGCTTCTGCCTGAACCTAGTGGTAAGCGGATCCTAGGAGGTGTTTGGGATGGGGGGGGGGGTCCCCAGCCTGGCCACAGGTGACCGGCCTTAACAAGATGAGCATTTATCAAGCACCTACCATGTGCTAGGCCTCGGGGATTCACATATGCCTTGGACCAGACTCCTCTTCAGAGAGCTAAGGGCCCCAAGGGGAAAAACAGCATGTAAACAGTGTTAGTAGCAGATGTAAGTACCACGAAGCACGTGTGCACAGCATGCTTTGGAAGAGGATGTCACCCACCTGGGGGTATAGGGTTGCCTACCTGGAACAGGGACCTCTAAACTGAGCTCACCAGGTCAAGAATGGTATAAAGGGAATTCTAGGTAAATGTTTGTTTTGCAGATTATTGAATGCATACTGTGTGCCAGGTGCTGAAAAGCACACAAAAGCATGGGAGGCTGAGATGTCTAAAGCTGCTAGCAATTTAATCTTTGCAGATAAGTGCTTTCTGGGAAGTGACGGGAAATGCATCTGGAGAGGTAAACTGGTAATACAGTAATTTGTCTTTATTGTTCTGTTTACTGACTGCACATTATTGGGTCTTGTGTAAGCATTACCTACATTTTTTTTTTCATTTTAGCCTCAAAGCAGCCTGAGGTATGGACAGATTTCTTAACAGTGTTGCAGCTTTCAGAGAAGTTGACTGACTTGTCCAAGACCACAGAGCTAGGAAGCGGTAGAGCCAGGATTTGAACACTGAAGAGCTGGTGCTCACAAGGCACATGAAGAACTTTTGATTTCTTTTCAAAGGTGAGAGGGAATCAGAGAAAGGCGATCAGCAGGCAAGTAGCCCAGACACTGTTTCCTCAGGAGCTACCTTATCTCCTTTGCTTATCTCCCTGGCCTTGTCAGAAGCTTCCAGAGGCCCCCACACTGAGCCCGGTGTCCCTGCCAGAGCCTCTCTGTGCTGAAATGGCCTCACACATGGTGCAGATCAATACTGACTTCCCCTGGGAGGGTGAATCCCCCAGGACACGTTGTAAAAACTGCAGGAATTAGAGCTTTGGGGTGGCTTGGAGGGAAGAAGAGGATTCATTTGACCCAAAGTTTCTCCTCACTCTCCGCCTGCTCCCTCCAGTTTAACCTTTCATTGCCTGTCTTCTTACCAAGAAGTGTCGAGAAACCTAATCCCACTAGAAAATGTTACAAAGCAGCCTCTGTGTTGGAACCATGAGAAGTTGGTCTCTGGGTTCTCTACCTACTTCCCAGCTGCCAGCATGCCCCTGGCTGGGGAGTGGGGGGTAGGGGTGGGGGGTGGGGGGGCGCGACAGGATCATCAGGGCCTGCAGGGGAGGTTCCCAGAGGTCCTGTCCTGAAGACAGACCTTTCTGGACATCCTTAGAGGAGGACTTATTCTGTGGATCTGGCTGTAGGCAATGGCAGTAAAGCCAGTATTTATCGAGGGACTAAACACATCATATAGGTCCATATTTGACCTTCAGCAACATTCTGAGGTGGGTTGTACCGTTTGTATGCACACCTCAGACATCCATATTACAGTTGAGAAAACTGCCATTTAAGAAGGCCGAGTAAGGTGCCCATGGTCACTGAGTCTGTAAATGACAACACTGGGAGAACTTGCCTGCACAGCCTGGCCTCTTAACCGTCTACAGCTCCCCTGCTCCCCCTGGTCCTTTCTGCTTTTCACCCTCCCCAGGGCCTCAGATAGTGAGCAGCACAGGTGATAAGTTACCCCACTCCCTAAAGGAGGAAATGGGTTTGAGAACCTAGCAATGGGCCTAAGATGCAGGGCGCGGCACCTGGGGAGTCTGGAGACTAGTACCTGGGTCCTCCTCATCCAGTCCTCCCTGAGCCTCTCACCTCGTGATTGGATTCCTTTCCTCCAGAGGTGGGTGTCTACACCTAGGTGTGTGATTGGAGAAAGGGCTCATGTGTTTCAGGTTTTATGACCACCAGAGGCACCAGAACAGTCACACACTCTCCCCCACCCCCACTCCACACCAAGGTTGCCGGAGGGGTCCCCTCCCCTCAGAGTGGAGACTCTGGGGAGCTGCCCTTCTGAAAGACAAGGACGGCCCATTTCTCCTGGGACCGCCAGGTGTTTTGGCTGACAAGAGCTGAGTATTAAATTTCCAGGAATTTTATGAGCTGTTTATTAAATAACCCTTTAAAAAATTAACCATTTAAACCTACCAATGAATGCATTGTAATAAAAACAAAGGTAAAAAAAATACTCAAAACTAATCATTTGCTAATTATTTTACTATGTGTTACTATTATCTATGCCCTTGAGGCTATTTACATCTACGTGTGGTGGGAATACAACATAATGGTATTTACTACGTGATATAATGGTAAATAGCATATAATGCTACCGTGTATCTCTTCGCAACTCTGTGCTCAGTGACCTCACATTGGTGGCTTGAAATGGTTACTCATAGTGAGGAGTGTTTACGTCATGGCAAATGGCAAATGCTACAAATCAGGGCTCTTCCCTACCGCTAGCACCAGGGAGCTGATTGTTTAGTGTTTATTTACCATCATACCACCGGGTCAGGGCATTCTGAGGCTTGAAATGGGACTGTGGGGTCTTGGCAAAGCCCTTCCAGCTTGGTCAAAGATCTGGGCTTCCTTCTGCATAAGGAGATAGTCTGTTTATCACTGGACCAATTAGCCAAGGGATTTAGAGCATTGGGCTCAGTCCTGTTGTGTGTCTGACTGACTTGCCAGGTGCTGATGTGCAGGGTAAGGAACATGAGAAGACTCAGTCTTCAGTCTTGAACTCTGGAGATTCAGGGGCAGATAGAGCCCCTGGGGGACACTACACCCATTCTGAACCCAAACCGATGCTTGGGTGTGTGTGGGATTCAGTACAAGGAACAGAAGCTGAAAAGGAGACAAGCACAGGGGCTGGGAGTCCTGAGATCTGTCCTGGAATAAGGCTTGCCCCCTGAGACTTAGGATGGGAGGCGTTAGGCCAGTGGGAAAAGGCCTTCTTGGCAGGGGAAGGGCAGTGTGGGCAAGAGCCAGAGTTCCTGAGGCCATTATCTGAAAGGACATTCAGCTTTGTACTCTCCCTGGCCAGACACCCTGAGCCCTCCTGCACGGACACCCGGCAGGTGAGAAGGAAAGAGTGTCTGGCTCCTCTCCCTGCATCATTGAAATCTTGGGTTCTGGGGCGCCTGGGTAGCTCAGTCGGTTAAGCGTCTGGCTTCGGCTCAGGTCAGATCTCACGATTCGTGGGTTTGAGCCCCGCGTCGGGCTCTGTGCTTGACAGCTAGCTCAGAGCCTGGAGCCTGTTTCAGATTCTGTGTCTCCCTCTCTCTCTGACCCTCCCCTGCTTGCACTGTCTCTCTCTGTCTTTCAAAAATAAATAAAAAGCATTAAATTTTTTTTAAATTAAAAAAAAAAAGAAATCTTGGGTTCTAGTCCCAGCCCTCATGCTAAGAAGCTGTGTCTTAGGACAGGTCACCACCTCTGCTCTTGCCCCCACTGGCCCTGAGTTGTGTCCTCTTCAAAATGAAGGATTAGTCTCTCATTTCCCTGCCACTCAATGATCTGATTCAATAGTTGGAGAGAAGAATACTTAACTCACCTCCAGCCCATCTACTCCCCTTTGCTTTAAGCCAAGGGTAGCTTGGCCCTAGACCAGCCACAAGCTGATGGGGGCAGAGGATCCTGGGAGAGCAAGGGGCCTGCCACCAGTTAAACCCTTTCCTGTCGGCTCACTGTGGTGTCAGCATTTTTCCATGCTGCTTTAATGATGGGAGCTGGTCAGCCACAGCTGCCCACAAACTCTTCTGTGCACTCTTTAGCAAGACCCTGAGGTTACTGGCCAATAAAGGCCGGGACTGAGTTGGAGGGACAGTAAGGAATGGCGTCTTACACTGGATTATCAAAGCTCTTTGAAGGAAGACGGTGCTGCTATAACAGAAAACTTTGTCCCTCCTTCCTTTCAGGGCCTCTCTCGATTTCTTCTTCTGAAAACGTGGCCAGACAGGGTCTCAGCCTGGCCCTTCCAGAACCCTCTGCCAGTCAGAAAAGAAGGAGTGGGTTGATGATCTGACCTAGGCCCAGCTGGCTCCAGGGAGCTGATGTTGGATGTTCTGGGCTAACAGGCAAGGGTCAATGTCTCCCGGGGCGTCTCAGGACATCTTTCGCTTGCAAACTGGCCAGTGGCCAAGGTTTGGATGCTGGTTTCAAGATTTGAAGAAGTCTGGGAGTCATTTTCTAGTGAGACCTTTACAGACTTCCTGGGGTCGTGGCATGGGGAGCAGAGCAGGGCCCAGGTGCTTGAGCAAAAGTCTACTACAATGCTTTCCTGGCAGTGTTTACCCCAGGACAGGAGGAGGGAAAGGACACTTGCTGATCTTTGGGGACCAAGACAAGAGGGATGGGTAGTGGTGGCTTGAGTTTGCGGATTACACGCACTCCCTCCAAAGGCAAATTACGCACAGTAATTCCTGTGTAGATCAAACAAGATCTGCTCTACTTCCAAAATATGAGCAATCCCACCATCTCTCACCATCTCCACTGCTGTGGCCAGGGGCTAATTCACCGTTACCGCGTTCTCCTGGACCAGTACAACCAATTCCTCCTCCCTACCCCTTCTCTCACCCTCTCAGACCAGTCAATCTCCACTCAGCAACTAGGGTGGTCTTAAAAATACAAACCAGGGGGGCCTGGACAGCGAGGCTGAGCATCCAACTCATGGTTTCAGCTCAGGTCATGATCTCATGTCTCGTGGATTGGAGCCCCATGTTGGGCTCTGCACTAAGCCTGCTCAGGATCCTCTCTGTCTGCTCCTCCCCACTCATGCACACTCTTTCGCTATCTCAAAATAAATAAACTTAAAAAAAAAATACAAACCAGACCCACTCACTTAGATGTATATCCCCCCACTCCCCCGCCCAACAGTGACTTCCTATCATATTTGGGGTAAACACCTAACCTCCTTCCTGCTACTTACAAAGGCTCCATGGGACCTAGCCCCTGCCTCTAATCTGACCCCACCGGGAACTGTTCTCCCCTTTGATTTGCTCTGCTCTCGCTGTGCTGACCCCTGCCACCTAAAGAACTTTCCACCTGGAGAACTGCTTCCTCAGCATGAGATGCTTTCCCCCAGATCTTTATACCTTCTCAACTACTGGCTTGCAGTGGCCACCCTTCACTCTGCCATTCTCTTCTCACATCACCAACATCCAGTATAATTGACTTCAAAGCACTTAGGAGTCTCTGCAATGCTTATTTGTCAGCCCTCACTGGAGTGTAAGCTTCACAAAACCAGGGAGCTTGAGTGTCCAGGGACAGTGAGTGGCACATAGCAGGTGCTCAATAAACTTTTGTCGAAAGAATAAGTGAACAAATGAACAATAAATGAACTGCTCAGAGACCAGGAAGAAAAACTGTTTTGTTTATGCATACCATTACCAGGGATTGCAGACAGAAGGCAGTGTGGGCCCGGGGGAGGGAGGAAAGGTCGGGGAAGGTGGAGTTGCACCTCTCATTCTGTGCTGTGGAGCCGCACAGGGTGGAATCAGGGGACGCTAGGTCAGCCTCTTGGTGCTACCCTCAGCCTGGGCTTCCCTCCAGGCCTGGCGTACCTTAATCTTCACTTTGAAAGGCTCAATCAAAAAGACCACCGTGGGGTTGCCTTTCAGGGAGGGCAGCTGCCCATCGTCAGGGACCTCAATATCGAACCTCTGCAGCAACCAGGCCATGAAGAGGAAGATCTCCTGGCGAGCCAGGCTTTCACCTAAGCAGGAACGGGGTCCTGCTCCAAAGGGCAGGTAACTTAATGACGGCGAGATGAGCTGACTCCTCGTGGGGTCCAAGAAGCGCTCTGTGGAAGGGGGAGGTGTCACCCAGGGCCAGAGCAGTAAAGACTCTGCCCTGACTGAGGGGGAGATGCGGCCTCGCCCTAGGAGCCCCAGTCTGAGGAGGCGGATTGCCTGGCACGGGGGAACCCCAGCCTGAGGAGAGACACAAGCCCAAGCTCTAGTAGCAAGCTTGGCAGAGGGAAGGGCGTGCTGGAATGATAGAGCACAGAGGCTAGGTTGGCTGTGTGGCCTGGGAGGAGGACAGGACGGGGACTCACCGGGCATGAACTGGTCGGGCCGGTACCACTCCTTCTCATTGTGATGTAGTGCCCACAAATTGATGATAACACTTGTGCCCTTGTCAATGGCATACTCGCCAATGCTGCCCCAAAGAGGGAGAGGAAAGAGGAGTCTAAAATATTGCTCTTCCCAAACTGCCCAGCCCCAGGCCCCCACGCTCCCCCACCCTGTATATGTCCTTGTGCCCACGCCCTCATCTTTCCCTCAGCTTCTTCCAGAACCAATATGAACCGAGCCCTTCTTCAGCCCTCTTCCTGACCAGCTCTTATGTGCTGACACTTGTGTCTGTGGGCATCTGTCAGGGCACGTGGGTGTGCATTTTGAGCTGGTGCATGTGTATGCATGTGTTGTGGCTACTGGATGGGGTAGGAATAGAGAGCACCTGCTCTTTTATCCCAGACCACATGTTTCCAGGGCAGCAGGCAGCTTCTGAGGGAGGTTGGTGAGATCTGTGGATTAGTCAGCAGGTGTTCGCGGGTGGTGGATATATTGATCAGTAGGGTCATGGGTAAGATGACTGATGGTCTGTGGTTAAGTATGGGCTGACCAGCAAGTTGAGGGGTGGTAGAGGAGGGACCCAGAAGGCTGGCAAGCAGTATTGTGTTATTGGGAGGAAAGGCATACCTGGAATCCACGATAGCCTTGTGGGGGATGAGCGTAGGGGCCACAGGCCGGATGCGAAGCACCTCTCGGAGGGTGGCCTCGAGCAAGATGAGTTGGTTCCGGTCACTCATAGTTGGTGTGCGGCTGAAACCTACTTTCTGGTCAATTTCCTCTTGGATCTTCTTAAATAACTGAGGGCCAGAGCAGGGTGGATGTGACCAACGCGCTTAAGCCCAGGGGAAGCATGGCTTAGAAGAATCCTATTTTCACGTCCAGAAGAGCTGGCTCAGACTCTTCCCAGTGATGGCTTTGCAGCCTGGGCTTTGCTTCCAGAAGATGGGGCAGCTCCACCCTAGGGCCAAAGCCAACTACTGCTTGGGTAAGGAGTGGAGCAGCCCAGTCATCTTGCATGGAAGGGCAGAGGGATTGCTTCTCCCTCCTTCCGGGGCCATAGGTGGATCTGGGTGGGGTGAAGAGTGGCCGGAAAGAACAGAATAGGGAGAAGCCCACCTGAGGATGGTGTAACAGGAAGGCCACAGTCCACTTCACCACAGATGTGGTGGTCTCCACACCAGCCCCAAAGATGTCCCCTATGGTGGAAAGAATGTGTCTATCTGAAAGCAGCTTTGAATCCTGGTCCGAGGCAGCATTGTTACTGTCTGAGTTCATCCTGGCTTGGATCAGTACATCCAGCATGTTGGTGATAGAGTCACTGCTGAAGTTCTCCTGGTTGGGTGAAGTTGGGAGACAGTGATAAGGAAGGAGCCCGATCTGCAATACCCTGCCATACTTCCATAGCAGACTAGAGATCCCTACTTGGAAGTGAGGGAGGGGGGTGAGGCGAGGCCGGACCTATGAGCCTCTGGGGGTAGGAGGCAGCACTGGATTCTCTTTAAATTTTGGGAGTGAGCGGGTCCCTTCTAAGATCCTCTGCAATTACTTACTTCCTCACCCCTATTCATTAGTTAAGTTATTTTTATTAAGGACCTACTATGTTCCAGGCTCTCTGCTAGGTGCTAGAGATCCTACAGTGTCCACAGTGGCCCCCAGCCCTGTTTTCATGACACTTCAACCTAACTTATGTCTTTTCTGCTCCATTTCCTACCTTACGTTTTTCAAGGATTTCAGTCAGCAATTTATCTCTCTTTTGAACATATTTCTTCATTTTTTCCAAGGTTTGGTTGGGGAAAATCTGGAAAGTAGAAATAAATGTCAAATCTATCCCTCTTCTATTTTTCTTCTCCAGCTACCAGAATCCCTCCTGGAGGATCTGGGATCTTAGCTTTGTGTCTCTGGAGAGTTGGGGAGAAGGGAGAAAGAGAATCTTAAGGCGACTATATGCTGAGTGTGGATGCAGGGTTTGATTCCATGACCCTGGCATCATGACCTGAGCCCAAATCAAGAGTTGGACGCTAAACCAACTAAGCCACCCAGGCACCGTCCCCTTCCTTTTCCAGAATGGGATTAATAATGGCAACTAGGACAACTCCACATAAGGAAAGAGGGAGCATCTCCATTTCTCCTTCCCCATTCAATCAAGCGTCAGGCACTGACTGAGGGTCTACTAAGTAGACTTCACTGTGTGCCCAGCCCTTAGGAGTACGATAGACCTGAATCTGAAGTCTGGAGCAAATCCCTTAACTTTTTAAAGCCTCTATTCTCATCCGTATGGAAACTGACCTTCAAGGGGAATTACATGATTAATGCATGTGGGGTGCATAAGACTGAGCAATTGGTAAATAAATGAGAGACATTATCATAAATATTAAAATGCATAGTTAAAAGCTAAACCTATTTCTGTAGAGAGGTGGCAAGGTTTCAAAAAGAGAGAAGTAGAGGTCATTGTAGCGGAGGCAGTCTGGAAAAAAGTGGGTCTGGAGGTAGGCAGTAAGAAATGCAGACTGCAATCAGGGATTGATTGTTGGGATCTGAAAGTGTGGCCCAGCCTCATCCTCACCTTCAGCATGGGGAATATGTCTACCAAATTATCCTTTCTCAAAGTATTCAAGATGCCTTCATTGTAATTATATATGATCTTCAGAGCAGGATCTTCATTCTTGTAGGAGGAGTTGAAGCAGATCACGCAGATTATGTTGGTTATCGCCAGGAAGAGAGGCAAGGACAAATCCATGGACTGTCCATCCTGGGTAGCCAGGCTATCACACAGTAAACTGATTTCCTGACAAACTAAGAGGAGAGAGGGGCATGAAGGTGGGGAATTAAGCAGCGCCCTCTCCCTCCCAATTCCATCTTAGCCAGGGACGTAGACCAGAAGGCCACTAGATGGCAGCAGGAGCCAAGAAAGCACTAGATTGAGCCTTCCCTTGCCCCCTCCCCAGCCCCTTTTCCCACCCCAGCAGTCCGAGGGGCCAGCCGGCACTCACTGATCTTCTCTAGCCTTTGGTTGCCATCCTTGAACAGGGCAAAGGTGGCCAATGCCAGCTTTCTGTGCAGCTGCCAACTGGCACCATGGTCGGCGAAGGCAATGCCCTTTTGGTTGTCAGACAGGATATCCAGAGTCACCTTTGGAGAGCAGGGAAGGCCGTAGGAATCAGACAAGCCTGATGCTTTTTGAGGTCCCTCTGGGAAGAGGTAGCTTGGACTGCCCAGATGTCTGCCTTTCCCTAGCCCTCTGGGGGTGGCTGAAGATGCAGCAGCAGCTCATCTACTTTCTCTGCCCTTCCATTGCAAGGGTGTGTGCCCACCATAAGGCCTGATCTGGAGAATGCAGTCTGGACTTGGGCCAAGCCACATCTTCCCAGAGGGGCCTCAAAAAGCATCAGGTTTCAAAGCCTCCCATCTTGCATCCTATGACCTGCAAGCCCCCTCTGGCCATCCTCCTCCTTCTTCCTCACTCAGGAGAGCTGGAAGTGAGGCCATTGGCCAGCAGATCTGGCTGGCTGATCCAAGGAAAAGTGAGTCAACTGTTGGCCTGACCAGAGATAAGTGGCTGTGGGGCGAGGTAGGGGAGAGCGGCAGGGGCTGCCTGAGCTCTTCAGGAGGGTACTCAGCAGCAGGTGTGAAGATGGGGCACGGACAGTATTCCCAATTGGTTAGCTTCTCTCCTCCCCCAGGAGCATGACAGAAGGCTCAGTAGGATAGATGATCAGCATCCTTGAAATGTTACCAGGTGTCAACCTTATGTGACCCAGAGCAGCTGGGGACAGCCCCAAAGAAACAGCAGTCCCAGCCTTATAAAAGCAAAGCTACTTCTCCCTCACACCTTCCCATAGAAGACAGTAATCATTTAAACCCCATTTTCCACGTGAAGAGTAGCATTCCTAAAGACTAGTTATTGAGCACTTACTGCTCTGGGCACTGGGCTAAGTGCTTTGCATAAACTATCTCAGTTAACTAGGGACATCTAGAGTCAGAGAGAACATCATCCAGTTCCAGGTGAGATGACAAGAGTGAGGCTCCCACCCCAACCCCCCTCCTAGAAGCCCAGAGAAGGAGGTATTCCTTTGCTTCTTCCTCCCTGGTTTAGAGGCCGGGTGGGGTCTGAGGGGTCGATTCCCACCCACAGCCCAGCTAGTCTGTTTTGGGAAGAATTACTGGTTGGGAGAATTATAGAAGTCAGAAGGGTCATTCCAGGCATGGGCTTGGCTGAAGAACTGCAGAGCCTCAGAGGCTAGTGAGAGAGGAGGGTTGGCAGGCACTGCTTACCACTCGGGGCCGCCCAGAGAATTCCTTGCCCTTCTTGATAAGCACCTCCTTGGCCAGCTGGTGGTCACCGACCATCACTGTAGTCTTGGTCCCCAGACGAAAGGAATAGATGGGGCCGTATTTTTTCTGCAAGTTGAAGAAGTTCACGTGCGGATGGCCACTCCTGGGGAGGAATAGCAGGCTGCCCACAAAGGGCAGGGATGGGAGGCTCTTGGGATACTTGGCACCAGGATACTTTGGCTTGAGCCACAAGAAATAGGCGAGGGTGAACAGCAAGAAAACCAAGAGCTCCCACATGGTGCCCGGGTGCTGGCCAGCAACACAGACCGCTACGGAGTGGAGGAGCTGCAGCTCACTCTAGGGTGCAAGGAGGCCTTTTTAAGGGCTGCCCTGTTCTTCACCTTGGCTTTGTGTTATCTCTTGCCTTGTGGAAATTTATCCTGGAGCACAGCCAGGCTGGAGCCCTCTCCCAGAAAAGACAGAGGAACGGGTCGTGGAGGCCTCCTCAAGGGCTGGCTCCACTCCAGGGCAAACCCCTAGGGGAGGGGCTAGGTGAGGGGAAGACTGCGGGGCCTCCCTCCCTGGAGCTCCCTATTCATCAGTGTCCACAGAGCACACCCAAAGCAAATGGTATCTTGGTCAGGAATGAAGGCTTGGGACTTTCCACATTGTAAAATCAAAATCAGTGGGCAGATGAGGTTGTCAGGAGGCTCACAACCAGCAGGGACTCTCAAAGATATTTTGTTCAGTCTTATTCAACAGCCAAAGAATGTGATGCCTTGAAAGGTCAGGTTCGTAGAATGTCACACCAGATAATGACGGCAAGAACCCAGATGTCCTAACTCCTTGTTTGCTGCTCTTTCCAGAGGCAGTGATGCTCTCGGGTTGAGAGGATGGGCTTTAGAGTCAGATAGGTTTGGGTGCAAATTCTAGCTGGGCTACCTTCTAGCTCTATGACATTTTTTAGAAAGTCATTCTTATTATGTCAAAATATATGCAACATAAAATTTACCGTTTAAACCATTTCAACATGTACAATTCCGTGGCATTAAATATACTCACAATGTTTATGGCCATCATCACTATCTACTTCCAAAACTTTGTCATCACCCAAAACAGAAACGACCCATTAAGAAATAACTTCCCATCAGATACCCTCCCTCCTATTCCTTGCAACCTTTAATCTACTTTGTGTCTATGATTATGTCTATTTCACATGAGTGGCACCTTGCAATATTGTTTTTTTGTATGTCTGACTTATTTCACCTAGCTTAATGTTTTTGAGGTTCATCCACATTGTACCAGCACCCTATTGCTTTTTATTACCGAATATTCCATTATATGGCTATACCTCATCTTGTTTATCCATTCATCAGTTGGGGGATATTTAAGTTGTGTTTACCTTTTGGTTATTGTAAACAATGCTGCTATGAACATATGTGTACAGGTATCTGTGTGAGCCCCTGTTTCAGTTCTTTGGGGCGTATATCTAGGAGTAGAATTAATAGGTCATATGATAATTTTATGTTAAGTATATGTTAATTGATTAAGTTTTGGTTTCCACCTCTGTAAAATTGAAATAATAATGGCGTCTACTTATCAGGATAGTTGTGATTCAATGAGATTAGGCATGTAAAAGTGCTGCCTGGTGTGAAATAAGTACTCATTCAATATTCTTTTCATCTTTATACCAAAATGGGCTTCCTAGTTTTTCTGAGCTCCTATTAGTAGATCTTTCTGACAGACGAACTTCTCATCCTTTGCTGGAAACTTTCAGTGGCTCAATCAGTATTTATCAATGATTTGACATTTCCAGATGAAGCCACAGCCCCAAGGAGGTGAACACTCCTAGTGTCAATAATCATAGAAGAAGTGGGTCCTCAGGCAAGCCACCAGGATCCACTGAGTGGGACTCACAAAGGTGGGAGATGGAGTTTCTGCCCATCTCTGGGGGTGGTTTGCCAGCATCTGTACTTTGAGGAGTACAGACTGGTGTGTGGGCTGCTGGAATGAAGCAGAAAGGCAGAGGGTAGGGGACCTCATAATGAAGGTGAACTGGCAGGGCCTTGAAAGCCAGACTGCCTGGTTGCCGATTACTACAAATTTTCAAATGTGGTTCAGACTTTTAGGGCCATTTGTGGTTGGAGGTATGAGCCAGGGTGGTCAGAGAAGGCTTCAGGAAATAAAGGGGATTTGAGCTAGACCTTGAAGGAGAGTTAGGACTCCTGGGAGAGGCGTGGGGAGTGGGGAGGGAAGGGTATTGCTGGGACGGAGAGCAGCAGAGGCTGGAGGGGTAGAATGTGTGAGGTGGTGATGATCCTGCTTGCAGACACAAAGGAGAGAAGTGCTGGTGGGGCACATCAGATCAGCCCTGAAACGGAAGGCCAGGGAGTTTAGGGGAGTGACTGGGGACACTGGCATTTTTGGAGACTGAATGTAGTATCTCGTAGGCTGGATGAGGAGCTCTTGTGTAGTTTGACAGCCAGGCAAGAAGAGCCCTGAGTCCTGTGATCCAGGTGGGGACCAAGTAGGGTCAACCCAACAGTAAAAAAACATGAATGGGTACTTTCTATTCCTGAAGTGAATGCCAGTGTGTTTCTCTGATATTTCACCCCAATCACAAACAAGAAAGGGCAATTTTTTAAAAGCGTTGCTTCAATGGCACCTGGGTGGCTCAGTCTGTTGAGTATCCATCCAGCTCTTGGTTTTAGCCCAGGTCATATCCCAGGGTCGTGGGATTGAGCCCTGCTTTGGGCTTTGCACTGAACATGGAGCTTGCTTGGGATTCTCTCTTTCTCCCTCTGCCCCTTTCCCCTTCTCCTATAAATAAATAAATAGTTGCTTTCTAACCTCATTGCCGTGTTATAAGAGTTACATGTGATAATTGCAGAAAATCTGGATAATGCAGGTAGCTAAAAATAAACTAAAAATTTGAAAAAAATTTTTGAAAATTTTAAAGTTTATTTATTTATTTTGAGAAAGAGAGAACACAAGCAGGGTAGAGTCAGTGGGGTGGGGAAGAGAATCCCAAGCAGACTCCATGCTGTCAGTACAGAGCCTGATGCAGAGCTTAAACCCACCAACCATGAGATCATGACCTGAGCTGAAATCAAGAGGGATGCTTAACTGAAATGTGTTTTTAACCTCAATGAGGCCATACTGCATTTCTTGGCATGGATATATTTTTCTATTATTAAGGACTTTTCTATAACATTATTTTTTAAGTTTATTTATTTATTTTAGGAGAGAGAGAAAGAGACAGCTCAAGTGGGAGAAGGGCAGAGGGAGGGGGGAGAGAGAGAATCCCAAGTAGGCTCCACACTGTCAGCTCAGAGTCTGACATGAGGCTTGAACACATAAACCATGAGATGATGATCTGAGCCTAAGTCAGATGCTTAACCGACTGAGCCTTCCAGGTGCCCCCACTACAACATTATTTTTAATGATTGCGTACCATTATGTGTATATCATACATAAAGCATAGCTTATTTAACTGATTCTGTACTGTAGTACTGAACATTTAGGTTGTTTCTCTTTTTGTCTTTATTTTTCATATAAACAACACTAAGTAATAGCTTTGTAGTGAAACCTTTGTGCATAACAATTAATATTTTCTTACAGTAGAACTAAGAATGGAACTATTGCTCAAGGGCCATGCATGCATATTTTAAAGACTTGTGGCAGATACTAACTTACTTACCAGATGCATTATATAAATAGATTTCTTGGTATCCAACCATTCCTAGTTAGTAATAACTTACCAAGAGCATCTTCTTTTGATACAGAATTGAATTCTCTTTGTATTACTTAGGGTTTTATTTCTTTTGCATCCCTACTCATATGAAAAATTGGGTTGTGGTTTTCTTACTTATGCATTGTCAAGTTTTGATATTATGATTTTACTAGTTTTATAAAGTTATTGGAGAAAAGTTTACTCTTTTTCTATATCCTTAAGCAGATTCAATGGCATGGGAATGGTCTATTCTTTTAACTTCTAAAGGAAGGTAATATGAAAAGTGTCAGGTCTTAGTGCCATTTTTGGAGAGAGAACTCTTTAACACAATTTTCTGATTTCTTCCATAATTGTTGGTCTCCTCAACTCTTCTGAGTCTTCTTGAGTCAATTTTGGCAATATTAATATTTCTTACAATTTGCACTTTCTATTTTTTCTTAATTTGCCAGAAATTTTATTAATCTTCTCAAAGAATCTCCCTTTGGATTTATTCACCAAGTCTTTGATGGTTGTTATTTTAATTTGGTTTCAGTGTTGACAAATGATCAACGCAAAGCATCCTTTTAACTTTATACCAGAATTCAGACCGAAAGTTTGTGTGGTTTCCACTTCCTTTGAATCCCAGTTTTCTTTGTTCCTCTTCTAAAACAACAGCCCCATTATCTCTACAGCTGAACTTACGACCTGGGAACTCCATTCTTAGGTATTTAACCAACAGCATTTGTACATATGTTCACCAAAGGCACACTCAAAAGTGTTCATAGCAGCACCATTTGTAATTGTTCCAAACTAGGAAAAACCCACCTATTTATCAGTTATTGAATAGATTGTCGTGCATCATGCAGTGGAATACTATACAAAGATGAGAATGAACGAACTGCAGCTACGTGTGCCAACATGGATGAAACTCACAAACATAATGTTGAGTGAAGAACCCAGACTCATAAGAATACAGTCTATTATTTTATTTATATAGATTTCAGAAACAGATAAAACTAACCTATGGCTCTGGAAGTCAGGTAATGATTACTCTGGCAGGCAGTTAGTGACTCAAAGAGGACGCAGGCTGGGGCTTCAGAGAGCAGGTAATGTTCTGCTTTCTTGATCTGGTGGCGGTAACACAGGTATATTCACCTTGGGCTGGACACCAATTGTGTGCATGCATGTTACACTTCAATAAAAAGTTGGGTGTCTATGGAGTTTGGGACCTTACTGAGATTGCATGCAAATTTTGCATGTATGTATAAATATATATTTTTCTGGAGAAAGGATCCATAGCTTTTACCAGATTCTCATAATAGTGAGTTCACCATCGGCTCAAGGTTCCCTCTGTCCTCATGCTCAGCCCATCTTGCTTTATGATTCTTCTATTCTACCCTCCTCCAATCACATCCTTCCTTCTCCCTGAAAGCTTTTCCCTGAGCTCTGTAATATTGTCCCTTTCTAAAATAAACATACTTCTTGGGGTGCCTGGGTGGCTCAGTCAGTTAAGCATCCGGCTTTGGCTCAGGTCATGATCTCATGGTTCGTGGGTTCGAGCCCTGCATTGGGCTCTGTGCTGACAGCTAGCTCAGAGCCTGGAGCCTGCTTCAGATTCTGTATCTCCCTCTCTCTCTGACCCTCCCCTGCTCATACTGTCTCTCTCTCTGTCTCTCAAAAATAAAATTAAAAAATTAAAAAAATATAAATAAACATACTTCTTTGTTTTCCTTATACAGTTGTAGAAGATTTTCTCTCCCTCCTGTGTTACCTAAGCTGGACCCTCCTCTGAGGACAGCCCTTTCCCTGTTGTTCTTTTGAATGAAGACGCTAATGACCAGGTAAGGCAATGGAATTAACATTCTCTTCACTACTCAGAGCCTCCAGACACCGTTTCTCCACCTTTGGGTACAAATTCTTACTCCTTTGCAGTTTCAAACCTTTGTTATTGCCATTACTCAGACCTCATGTTGCTAATTTTTATTTAAGATTTATTTTAAGATGGGGGCACCAGGCTTATATCCCTTCTCTCCAATCCTGTCATCATCCTGCACAGCTTTAAAGTCCGTGGGGGATCATCAGCCAACATCTAACCTTCATGGTTCCTTTATCTCCTCAAATCCAAAGACTGTCATCCTTACTTCCACTTCAGTTACTCCTCCAAGACTTGAAACTCCATCCTCAAGCCCATCCTTTTTATGCATAGCAGATAACCTTAACTTTTACTTAAGAAATCTGAGACCATAGGGACACCTGGCTGGCTCAGTTGTCAAAGCACGTGACACTTGATCTTGGGGTTGTACATTTGAGCACAATGTTGGGTATAAACATTACTTTTAAAAAAAATCTTAAAAAAAAAAGAAGTCTGAGACCATTAAGTTCAATCTCCCTTAATTTCTTTTTTTAAAATATTTTTAAAAATGTTTTTATTTAGTTTTGAGAGACAGAGCATGAACATGAGCAGAGAGAAACACACAGAATCTGAAGCAGGCCCCAGGCTCGGGGCTGTCAGCACAGAGCCCAACATGGGGCTCAAACCCATGAACCGTGAGATCATTACCTGAATTGAAGTCGGACGCTCAACTGACTGAGCCACCCAGGTGCCCCAATCTCCCTTAATTTCTATTTTATTGTTAGAGGTAAAGAAGCACTACTCCTGTTTCTAATTAACCCTTCCAATGACTTACTGAGCATTTGCTATGTATTACATGAACTACTTAACTTAATCCTTGTAACAGCTCTATAGGGTGCTATTATCACCGTCCCTATTTTACAGATAAGGAAATAGACACAAGGACTTGCCCAAGGCCATCCAACTAGTAGATGGCAAGGTTGGGATTTAAGCAGTTTAAAGTTATCACACACTTGAACCGTCACACAGTTCAATGCACAAAATGAATCATTTCAGCAGCATTTATAATTTCCGATAATATACCCCCCCCCCCATCAATAGGCGATGAGAGTACAATGCAGTCAGAGAAGGGAGGAAACACTTTATGTGCTTATTTTGGAAAGATTTCCAAATATATTGTTAGGTAAAAGAAGCAGAAGTAAGAATAGGATGTATTGAATGCTTCCATTTGTGTAAAAGACAGAAGCAGAATGTATGTACTGTTTTGCCTTATATGCATAAGATATCTCTGAAAGTATACACTAGAGTGTAAAATCAATAATATAAGTTTCCACCTTAGGACTGGAGAAAGAAAAGCAGCATAAACCTAAGCAAACAGAAGAAAATAAATAATAAAAATTGAAGCAGAAATCAATGAAATTTAAAATGAGAAAACAATAGAGGAAATTAACAAAACGTAAAGCTGGTTATTTAAAAGATCAATTGATAAACCTCAAGTCAGGCACGCCTGGCTTTTTCTTTTTCCTAAGAGAAAAGACATGAAGAGCTAATATCAGGAATGAAAGAGGGGCCATCACTACTGATCCCCTGGACATTAAAAGAAGAGTAAAGAATACTGTAGACAACTCTATGTCCACAAATTTGATAACCTAGATGAAATGGACCAATTCTTTGAAAACTTAATCTGCCAGAACTCACCCAAGATACTCTGAATCAGTCCATATCTATTAAAGTACTTGAATCAATAGTTAATAATGCTTTAAAACAGAAAGCAGCAGGCCAGACAGCCTCATTGTTGAATTCTACCAAACATGTAAGGAAAAATATTATACCAATTCTCAACAATCTCTTACAAAATAGAGAAGCAGAGGGAACACTTTTTAACTCATCCTATGTGGCCAGAATTTCCCTAATACCAAAACCAGATAAAGACAATACAAGAAAAGAAGGTTGGAGACCATTATCTCACATGAACATACATGCAAAAATCCTCAACAAAATATTAGCAACTTGAATCTGACAATATATAAAAAGAATTATGCATTAAGACCAAGTGGGATTTATTCAGGCTATTCAGCAATATTCAGGCTAGTTAAAGATTAGAAAATTTGTTAATGTGATCTGTCACATCAACAGGCTAAAAAAGAAAAATCATATCATGTATAGAAAAGCATTCCACGAAAGCCAACATCCATTCATGATAAAAACTCTCAGAAAACTAGAAATAGACAGTAACTTCCCCAAACTGATAAAGAACAACTAAAAAGCCCTGTAGTTAATATCATATTTAATGATGAGAAAATTGATTTCCCCTTGAAGTTAGGAAGAAGTCAAGAATGTCCCTCTTACTGCTTCTATTCAACGTAATACTTAAAGTCCTCGCTATGCAATAAAAACAAAGAAAATAAAAGGGACACAGATTGGGAAGGAAGAAATAAAACTGTCTTTGTTAGCAGATAACACAATTATGTAGAAAATCCCGAAGAATCAACAGCAACAACAACAACAAACCCCAGCAATTAACAAGGGATTATAATAATGTTGTAGGATCCAAAGTTAATATACAAAAGTCAGTTGATTTCCTATATATCAGCAATGAAGAATTGGAATTTGAAATGTAAAACACAATGCAATTTACATTAACAAAAAATGAAGTATTTAGGAATAAAATATGGTATTCACACATAATAAATATTATATTTTATTGAGAAAAACTACAAAACTTTGATGAAGGAAAGCTAGACATGAAAGGACAAATATTGTATGATTCCATTTGCCAGAGATATCTAGAATATGTAAATTCATAGTGACATAGAGTAGAGATTACCAGGGGCTGGAAGTAATTCATAGGTAGTAATTAATTAATGGGTACAGAATTTTCTGCTTGGGACAGTAAAAAAGTTTGTGAAATAGATAGTAGCATTGTTTATATCAGTACACTGTTAGTGTACTTAATACCATTAAATTATACACAAAAAATGGTTAAAATGGTAAATTTTATGTTATTTGTACTTTATCACCGTAAAAAATGATGACCCAGCAATTGTGCTCCAAGTTTTATTTAAGAAAACCAGTAGAAAATTTACATCCACACAAAAACTACACACAAATGTTTATAGCCACTGTATTCATAATTGCAAAAAGCTGCAAAAACCATTCATTAATAGGTGACTGGATAAGCAAACTGTAGTACATGCATACAAAGGAATATTGTTCAGGGGCTCCTGGGTGGCTCAGTGGGTTGAGAGTCCAACTTGATTTTGACTTAGGTCATGATCTCGTGGTTCATGAATTCAAGGCCCTTGTCAGGGGCTGTCAGCACAGAGCCTGCTTGGGATTCTCTGTCTCCCCCTCTGTCTGCAACCCCCACATCTCTCTCTCTAAAAAATAAATAAATAAACATTATAAAAGAATATTATTCAGTGATAAAAAAGAAACGAGCTATAATATCAGGGTTCACTGGTGGTGTTGTGTATTCTATGGGTTTGGACAAATGTATAATGACATTTATCCATCATTATGTTATCACTAGAACAGTTTTATGCCATAAAAACCCTCTGTGCTTTGCCTCTTCATCTCACTCCCTCTGACCACTGGCAACCACTAATCTTTTCAGTGCCTCTGTAGTTTTGAGTTTCCCAGAATGTCATAGGGCTGGAATCAAACCTTTACAAACTTTTGCAGATTAATTGAGTTATATATGAGGCATGGACAGGCCATATCCTGTGTTAACCTAGAAAATTTTTTCTTCTTTTTAAAATAATTTTTTAATGTTTATTTATTTTTGAGTGATAAAGAGAGACAGAGCATGAATGGGGGAGGACCAGAGAAAGAGGGAGACAGCTCTGAGCTGTCAGCACAGAGCCCGATGTGGGCTCAAACTCATGGACTGGGAGATCATGACCTGACCTGAAGTCGGACGCTCAACCGACTGAGCCACCCACCAAAGCAGGCTCCAGGCTCTGAGCTGTCAGCACAGAGCTCAATGTGGGGCTCTAACTCATAAACCATGAGATCATAATCTGAGCTGAAGTCAGACACTTAACCAACTGAGCCACCCAGGTACCCCAACTTTTAAATTTTTTATTATATTTTTTTAAGTATGCTCTTTGTTGAGTGTGAGACTCAAACTCATGACCTGAGACCAAGAGTAACATACTTCACCAGCTCAGCCAGCCAGGCATCCCAAGAAGCTAATTATTTAAAAGGTATACCAACTATTAGGTTACATATCTACCATTTTATTCAGGTTAAGTTGATATGCCCTAGAAAGAGCCAGTTTAGCTGTTTAGACAATTTGACTTCTGGTAAGGAGTTGGAGTTTACAAGTGACTAGACTACCTATATCGAACCTGGTGCTGTCACTTTTTATATTTACTAGGAAGTCAATCAACAAACAACATTGGATCAAGATTTAGTATTAGCATGTCCAAAAGTTCTTTTCTGGTCATGGATGCGTGTTGAATTATAGAAACACAATCTAAGATTCTCCTTCATTAGGTAAATGTTATAGCATTTTTGGATTAAGAAAGTCACATTAGTAGATGATAATATGAGAAAGAGAAAGTAACAATAATTCAAAATTAATCATTTAGTGGAAAAAGACTGGGTGGTTTTGATTCACAAAGGGATGTGGTAATATCAGCCAGTCTCCAGTCTTAACAGACCTCAACCTTTAAACCTCAAAGACCAGTGTGGATTGGATTGGAGATTATGGTGCCTATGATTCCATCTATTCAGTATGGAACACTCCCTTACACCTTCAAAAGAAATAAGATAATCCTGGAAAAGAGTAAATTACCTTGTGACGCAGAGATAAATAATAGCAAAAGCAAGGCAAGTAGTAGAATTATCATATTAATGGCAAAAATATTTATCGAACAGTATATCACCAAACAAAAGGTCTAATAAGCTTAGACGAAGACCTAGATTTCATAACTAGATGGTGCATCTCCAGACCCAAATACTTAATACAGAGGTCCAGGCCTAATAACCTTATGCAGGTCCAGTAAGCGCACCTGTTGATCTGAGGGTCTAGAATGCTGTCAAATGTGGGTCTTCAAAAATGATCTTGGTGGAATCTCTAGAATTGTCAAAAGAAAAGATGATAAAACTAGAGCTCCATAAATGGAATAGACAAAACTGAATTTGTTGTTTTTTATAATAAAGGAGAGAAGGCAGTCTCTCCAAGCAGAATAGATTGCTGATCATAAAAGTGTTTGGGGGAAGCATAGACCTCAGCGATTGGTGGACATCAGAAAGTTGATATTATCTTTTATAGAAGTAACTTAGGTGAGACTATTGTTGATTGATTGGCACTCTGAGGGGTGATTATTGGCATAGATCGGTTCCTTGATGACAGACTTTCAGAAGTGACCCTGATTGCTTGATTTGCAAAAGGGATTCACTGAGGTGACTTGTCATGAACTGATTGAACAGATATCAAACAAGTTCTGGTGGCATAATAGTTTTCTATTTCTGTATAAAAATATCACCAAAAACAGTGGCTTAAAACAATACACATTTGTTATCTTATAGTTCTTGTGGGTCAGGAATCCAAGTACAACTTTTCTGGGCCATCTACTTAGGGTCTCACAAGGCTGTAATTAAGGTGTGAGCCAGGGCTAGGTTCTTATCTGGAGGCTCTAATGGGTAAGGTTCTATTTCCCCATTTGCATGGTTGTTAGTATCATTCAGTTCCTTTAATTGTTTGAGTGCTTTTTTTTTTTTTTTTCCTGGTTGTCAGCTGGAGGCTCATTTCTCAGTGACTAGATGATGCTTGCAGTTTCTTCCCATGTGGAGTTCTCCAACACGGCCATTTACTTCTTCACAGACAGCAAGGGGGAAAGAGACTTCAGTAAGATGGGCCTTACAGTCTTTGCGATCACATAATCATGTATGCACAATCAGGTATCTCTCATCACTTGTGCATATTCTATTGCTTAGAAGCGTGCCGCAGGTCCTGCCCACATGTAAAAGAAGGGGATCACCAGGAGGTGAACACCAGGCAGTGGGGACCATGGAAGCTACCTGTCAGTGGCTAGTCTGTCTACCATAGGTGACTACTAGTTACTATGGCTACATAACAGTCTTTTCCTAAATTTGTAGATGTGGGGCAGTGGCGTCCCCTGCAATGGTGTCTCCTACATTGCTACTGGGAATGTAAAATGGTAGAAAGGAAGGAAGGGAGGAAGGGAGGGAAGAAGGAATGAAAAAGAAAGGGAAAGGGAAAGGGAATGAAAAAGAAAAACTTTGGGAAGTGGTTTGGCAGCTTCTTGAAAAGTTAAACACTTATCATATGACCCAGCCATTTTACTCCTAGATATTTTCCAAGATAAATGAAAACAACCTACATATGGACTTGTATATGAATGCCATAGTAGCTTTATTTATAATAGCCCCCAAATGGAAACAACCCAAATGTCCATTGGCAGGTGAATGGATAAACAAAATGAGATATATTCAAACAATGGAATATCTCTCAGCAATAAAAAGGAAGAGACTAATGATATGCACTGCAATGTGGATGATTCTCAAAATCATTATGCTGAAAGAAGCCAGACAAAAAGAATACTTTCTGTATTATTCCAATTATATGACATTCTAGAAATGCAAATTAGTTTACAGTGCTAGAAAGCAGATGAGTTGTGGCCTAGACTGAGGGATAGATGGACTGCAGAGAGGGATTTGGAAACTTATGGGGGTGATAAAAATGTTCTGTATCTTGATAGTGGTGGTGGTTCACAGGTGTGTACATCTATCACACTAATCACATTGTACAGTTTATTTTTTTATTGTTTTAAATGATTATTTTCGAGAGAGAGAGAGAGAGAAAGAGAGAGAGAGAGTAAGCAGAGGAGGGGCAGAGAGAAAGGGAGACAGAGAATCTGAAGCAGGCTCTGTGCTGATAGCACACCTACGCCGTATGAGGTACCCAGGTGCCTGCAAATTGTACATTTTATTTTTTTCAGCCACAGAAAGGATTTTATTACCATATTTACCTTGAGAAATTTAAACTACCAAGTCAGAAATTTCTTTTTTGGGGGTGCCTAGGTGGCTCAGTTGGTTAAGCATCTGACTTTGGCTCAGGTCATGATCTCACGGTTTGTGGGTTCAAACCCCGTATTTGGCTCTGTGTTGACAGCTAGCTCAGAGTCTGGAGCCTGTCTTTGGATTCTGTGTTTCCCTCTCTCTCTGATCCTCCCCTGCTCATGCTCTCTCTCCCTCAAAAATAAATTAAACACTAAAATTTTTTTTTTTTACCATTTTATGTTTTAAAAATTTTATTATTCATTTAAAAATTTAAATCCTACTTAACATATAGTGTAATGTTTTCAGGAGTAGAATTTAGTGACTCATCACTTACATATAATACCCAGTGGTCATCCCAACAAGTGCCCTCCTTAGTGTCCATCACCCATTTTGCCCATCCCCACCCAACACCCTGCCAGCAAACCTCAGTTTGTTCTCTGTACTTAAGGGTCTTTTATGGCTTTTATATTATTTTATATTATACTGTTCTCTGTATTTAAGAGTCTCTGTTTTTATATTACTTTTGCTTCCCTTCCCTAATGTTCATCTGTTCTGTTTCTTAAATTTCACATATGAGTGAAGTCATGATATATGATTTCACATATGCCATATGATATTTGTCTTTCTCTGATTTATTTCACTTAGCATAATACACTCTAATTCAATCCATGTTGTTGCAAATGACAAGATTTCTTTCTTTTTGATCAATGAATTATATGCCATTGTGTGTGTATATGTGTGTGTGTATACAAATCTGTATACATCTATACAAAAGGGTTCCTTTCTCTCCATCTTGGCCAACATCTGTTGTTTCCCGAGCTGTTAATTTTAGACATTCTGACAGGTGTGAGGTGGAATCTCATTGTGGTTTTGATTTGTATTTCCCTGATGATAAGTTACGTTGAGCATTTTTCATGTGTCTGTTAGCCATCTGGATATCTTTTTTAGAAAATTGTCTATTCATGTCTTTTGCCCATTTCTTCGCAGGATTGTTTGTTGGGTGTTGAGTTTGATAAGTTCTTTATAGATTTTTGTCTGATGTGTCATATGTAAATATCTTCTCCCATTGCATTGTTTGCCTTTTAGTTTTGTTGATTTCTTTCCTTCGCTGTTTTTATTTTGATGAGGTCCCAACAGTTCATTTTTGCTTTTGTTTCCCTCGCCTCCAGAGACATGTCAAGTAAGAAGTTGCTGTGGCCGAGGCCAAAGAAGTTGTTGCCTATTTTCCCCTCTAGGATTTTGATGGCTTTCTGTCTAATTTTAGGTCTGTCATCCATTTTGAGTTTATTTTTGTGTCTGGTAAAAGAAAGTGGTCCACGTTCATTCTTCTGTATGTTACTATCCAGTTTTCCTGGCACCATTTGCTGAAGAGAATGTCTTTTTTTCCCATTGGATATTCTTTCCTGGTTTGTCAAAGATTCTTTGACCATATGTTTATGAGTCCATTTCTGGTTTCTCTATTCTGCTCTATTGGTCTGTGTGTCTGTTCTTGTGCCATTACCATGCTGTCTTGATGATCACAGCTTTGTACTACAGCTTGACGTCCAGAATTGTGATGCCTCCAGGTTTGGTTCTCTTTTTCAGGATTGCTTGGCTATTTGGGATCTTTTGCGGTTCCACACAATTGTAGGATTGTTTGTTCTAGCTCTGTGAAAAATGCTGGTGTTATTTTAATAGGGATTGCAAGTTGTACACTTTAAAAAACATAGTTATTGCACATACATTATACCTCAGTAAAATTAAGTACAAGAATTAAATGAAAGAATCAACAGAGACATAACTCTAGAGACTTGGAGGACAAAGTAATGTTGATACTGAGTACAAGTTATTTTGAACAAAATTTGCAGTATAACACCATTCTCATTTTTCTTGCATCAGCTAACAAAGAAATAGAGATACATGAAATCATTTCAGTTATTAATCCAATTTTTAAGGTGGTGCTAAGTTTGCTTTTAAAAGAACAAAGAGATAATTTGTTATCAGAAACTTACTAGTGATTTTGAGCACTTTCTTCATTTATTAGCCATTTACATGGCTCCTGCTCCTCACACAGCTGGGGGCTCCTCAGAGACAAGGACTGTATCTCTTTTTTTCCTCTACCCTCAGCCTAGCACAGTTTGATATTTAGTTCATAAAATTTTACTAAAGTTGAACTAGATGATCTTAATTCATTCTCATAAACTTTTGGAGACTTGAACATTATTAATGTTTTCTTACTGATAAACACAAGAGGCAAAGATTGAGTAATTTGCAGTCACACAACTAAATGGCAGAACTAGGACTGTAATCGAGGCCTCCTGTTTCTAATCTATGGATTTACTGAAACGGTCCTCTATGTGCACCGGGGCCAGATATCCTGATATCCCAGGATATCAACTGAGTATTTTAAATGAATTTAAAGTTAGTTAAGGTCAATCTCCGCTAAGCGCATGCGTTCCTTCGTTTTCCCACGGTGTGAGAAACACCGCCTCGCTTCCTTCCGCTTTGCAGCTCTTTTGGCCCCAACGACTCGCCGTCGTCCAGGAAGAGGCGTTCACTAGATAAAGTGATGGCGACTGGGACGCCAGATTCGCAAGCGCGATTTGGTCAGTCTGTGAAGGGGCTGCTCACAGAGAAGGTGAACACTTGTGGTACGGACGTCATCGCGCTCACTAAGCAGGTGTTGAAGGGCTCCCGGAGCTCCGAGGTGAGCTGGGAGTGGACTTTCCGGCTCGATATTCCGGGGACCCGAGTATTCCATAGCTGTGGGAAGGGATTCGCATTTCCTCCTGGGAATTGTAGGCTGTGACCTGCTTGCCGACGAGTAGCGCTCATTCGCGAAGGGCGCGTGTTGCATTCTGGGGTGTGTAGTCTGAGTGGGATTATCGTTGTAGGGAGGGAAAGAAATGGGTTGGTGGGAATCTGCTCTAAAGCGGATTGCTGCAGGACAGGGGATAAGATAGTGATCCTAGCCAGTTGTTAATTTGTTTCATGGGGCTGTCTCTAGTGAAGAGCTTTCCCTTTCTGGCTCTCAAATTCAGCATGGTTTTGCCCTCAACATCTCAGATTCTTTCCGCACTTTTGTGCATCGTCTATGGGTTTGTTCTTTTCTGATTTGTCTTTCTAGCCGTATTTTTGGTTTTCTCTTAGATTATTAGCTTTCTCTTTTGCCCCGATTTCCCCTTCATCCTCCAGCTGCTTCTATGAATGCAGTCATATGATGATTTTCACACCAGAATGTTTTATGTGGGCTCACTTCGTATCCAAAAAAAAGACCTATTTATTGTAGTCTTAGATAATCACCCAGGAGAAATGAAAATATATGTCCAACACAAAGACTTGTATAAGTATATAGTATATAGTATCATTATCCATTATAGCTCCAGACTGGAAACAACCCAAATGTCCATTGATAAGTGAATGGACAAACAAAGCGGTTTTGTTGGCTCAGCCTTTCTACTCCTAGGTTTTATCCAAGAGAAATGATTACACGTTTCTCATTTTGTTATACCCATAACACATTATCTAAGTTCCTGTTTTGATTTCTTTAAACTGGAACGTCTTGAATACACTTGTGAAACAATCTGAGTACAAAGTCTTCTTTAGATTTTTGTGAATTTCTTCTATAGACCTTTACCACTGTCTTGCTCATAATTAAATCAATGGCGATGCCTTAGCTGCTCATCTTCAACAAGTATTGCTTATTTTCAACTTAGTTTTCATAATAATAGTAACTCTGACTCTTAACTCATATTTAATCAGTTTCTATATTGTTTTATTAAGTTATATAATGGCAGTAACAAGAATAATATGACCAGAAATTTTTGGACTTGTATATGAATATCCATAGCGGCTTTATTCATTTTAGTTTAGGGTCCGGTAGAATTGTCTTTACAGAATTATCTTTCATTTTCTGTCCTTAGCTTTTATTGGTAGTGACTACAAGAAACAACTGTATGAAGAAGCATTTACTATAACACTATTGTTGAAGTCACTGATGTGGTGATCTTGAGTGTGTTTTGTGTGAGGTTACACATGATATACTCATTTTAGGATTCAGTAGCAGAGGAAAGTCTGTCTCTTTTTGAGGAATTGTTATGTTGCCATTTATCAAATAAGAATTATGCTTGAGGTGTTTCGCTTTTGCCTTGGTTGCATGGAAGTTCTTGCATCAGTTTTAGTGGTAGATGTGTTTACTTCCTTCTCCTTATAATGACTTTTACATTCTGTTTTTTAAAAAAAAGTGTGTAGGGGTGTATACAAACAGACACATAATTAGGTATAACTTGCCTTGAATCTTTTTGGAGGAGAGGCAAGCAAGGTATAAATATATAAGTTAAAAAATAGTGTTCATAGGTTTTTTTAATGTTTATTTATTTTTGAGAGAGAGAGAGAGAGACGGAGAGAGACAGAGTGTGAGTGGGAGAGGGGCAGAGAGAGGGAAACATAGAATGTGAAGCAGGCTCCAGGTTTGAGCTGTCAGCACAGAGCCTGACTTGGTGCTCAGACCCACGAACCATGAGATCATGACCTGAGCCGAAGTTGGACGCCTAACTGACTGAGCCACCAAGCACCCGATAGTGTTCATAGTTAGCCACCAGTATATATTTGATGGCTTGAGCAAATGGCCAAAAAAGAATTCTTGAGATGTCTTTGGTGCAAAAAAAAAAAAAAAAACCAAGTGATTTTATTAGAGCACAGGATTAAAGCACAGGGACAGGACACATGGGCAGAAGGAGCTGCACTGGGGTTGTGAGGAGATGACTCAGATACTTTTAAGTTAGTGAGGGTTAGGGAGAGCATAAGGAATTTGAAAGCAAGGCTTTCAGGACCTTGCGGGGCTAGCTGCTGTTAAGATAAGGTTACTTTTAGTCTTTAATAAAACAAAAACATTTAGCAAGTAAGGCAGCCACGAGTTCTTTGAGCAAGGTCACATTCTGCATGTTTCAGGTGTCTATCAGTGGGCTGCAGGCTGTAAGGAGATTTAATTTGTTACTTTTTTCTTGCCTTGCCAGCACCAGTATGTATTGAACATCCATATTAATCATAAAAACTTAACTATGTGCTGGACATTGCTGTTTTATGTAGCTTAATTCATTAAATACTTAATAATATTTATAAAATAAATAATAGAGGAGGTACTTCTCTTACATAGAGGATACAAAGAGGAATTTAATTGGACCAAGGTTACAGAGTAGCTAGGAAGGGGGGGAGCTAGGATTCAAACCTAGGCAGACTGGTTCTAGGCCCGTAATCTTGGGCACCATTTCTCATATGGTACGAGCTGGTTAAGTGAGACCAAAAAGCCATGGTGTCACCATTGACTGCCCTAATGTCACTTGCTCCTTTCTAAAGTTCCTCCTTGTGTAGTTTTCACATGAGATTCTTCCATAGTAGATTTAGAGTGGGTGCTCAGTAAGTGGTGCAGATTCAGTTAAACTGAACTCAGGGGCGCCTGGGTTGCTCAATTGGTTAAGCATCCGACTTCAGCTCAGGTCATGATCTCACTGTTCATGGGTTCGAGCTCTGCGTCCGGCTCTGTGCTGACGGCTCAGAGCCTGGAGCCTGCTTCAGAGTCTGTGTCTCCCTCTCTCTCTATCCCTCCCCTGCTTGTGTTCTGTTTCTCTCTCTCAAAAATAAATAAACATTAAGAAATTTGGAAAAAACCTTAAATCAGTCCTGCTTTCTGTGAGGGTTGACTCATCATCTCTCAATTCTCTGACTTTTACCTTTTTATTGGATCTCTTACATGGTACTTATCACATACCATGTTGACTTTTCACCCAGTTACTTATATATTTTTTTGTCATTTCCTTTACTAGACTATAGACTATTTGGAGTGTCTTATTGATTTTCTTTTTTGGTCTCTGTTTTTTTTTATAGTATTTATAAGTACTGTACTTTATTCCTTCTTAAGACTAAATAATATTGCATTGTATGTATATGCCACATTTTGTTTATCCATTCATTTGGTGATGGAGACTTGTGTTATTTCCACTTTTTGGGTTTGTGAATGTGCTGCAGTAGACATTTGCATATAAATACCTATTTGAGACCCTGCTTCCAATTATTCAGTGTGTATACCTAAAACTACAATTGCTGGATCATAGTCATCTGGTAATTCTATGTTTAACTTTTTGAAGAACCACCATAGTGTTTAGCACAGTGTACCATTTTTATCTATCTATCTATCTATCTATCTATCTATTTTTAGAGAAAGAAAGATAGCATAAGCAGGGAAGAGAAGTGGAGGAGGGGGGAGAGAGAGAGAGAAAGAGAGAGAGAGAGAGGGAGAGAGGGAGAGAGAGGGAGAGGGAGGGAGGGAGAAAATCTGAAGCAGGCTCCATGCTCAGTGTGGAGCTTGACTTGGGGCTCTGTACCGTGACCCTGGGATCAAGAGTTAGAGGCTCAACTGACTGAACCACCCAGGCGCCCTGTGAGTGCACCATTTTATGTTGCCACCAATGCACCAGCATTCCAAATACTTCACATCATTGACAGTTGTCATTTTCCATTTTTTTTAAATTTTCTTTTCTTTTCTTTCTTTTTTTTTTTTTTAATTTATTTTGAGAGACAGAGAGACAGTGCGAGCAGGTGAGGGTCAGAGAGAGAGGGAGACACAGAATCCAAAGCAGGCTTCAGGCTCTGAGTTGTCAGCACAGAGCCCAATGCAGGGCTCAAACCCACAAACCATGAGATCATGACCTGAGCCAAAGCTGGCTGCTTAACCGACTGAGCCACCCAGGCGCCCCATCATTTTCCTTTTTAAAAAAGACTTATCTATGTTTGATAGAGAGTGTGAGCGGGGAAGATGCAGAGAGAGAGAAGGATAGAGGATCTGAAGCAGGCTCTGTGCTGACAAGCAGAGAGCCTGATGCATGGCTTGAACTCATGAACTATGAGATCATGACCTGAGCCCAAGTTGGACTCTCAACCGACTGAGCCACCCAGGCACCCCCCGTTTTTTTTTTATCATAGCCATCTTGATAGATGTAAAGTGGTATTCCCCTGTGGTTTTGATTTGCATTTCCCCAAAGGCTAGTGATGTTGAGCATCGTTCTTGTTCTTATATTGGCCATTTGTGTATCTTTTTTGGAGAAATGTCTATGAAGTCCATTGTCCATTTCCAGATTGGAGTTTTTATTGTTGAGTTGTAGGAGTTCTTCATGTATTCTGGATGTTAATTCTTTATCAGATATTATTTGCATATGCTTTCTCCCATTCTACGAGTTTCCTTCTCATTTTCTTGATAATATCCTGAGCTCAGTGAACTGGATCTCCTAGGGAAACATTGTTTTAAGTGTTTACAGTTTATTTTCACACAGCACCTTCTGCTTCTGATTTTTTTGGCGTCTAGTGGCAATTGTCTTCTCGAGGGTACTTCTTTTTGTTCCTTAGACTTTTTCTCTAGCTCTTTGATTTGATATGGATGTAGCTCAAATGGTCTCAGAGCCACAGGACACCCCCTTGGGGTCAGTTCTGAGGGAAAGGAAGCTCTCAGTCTCATGGTAGACATGGAGCCTGATTTTTAGTTTCAATCCTTCTTAGCCCATCGGGCATTGCTTCTCTTTTCAGCAGCCTCCATGTAGCTGTTTTGTTTGATTCGCTGACAATTTCCATGTGTTAAGCTCTCCTTCCACAGCATTCATGTAATAAATATTTATTGTCTGTTGTGTGCCACAAACTATTCTAGGCATAAGGGACACAGGCCCTGTACTTAGGAAGCTTACATTTTAGTGAAGAGACAGGTAAACGAACGAACTGAAAAATCAAGTGGCAGTAAATATTATGAAGAGAGCCTAAGGTGGGAGTAGAGAGTGATGAAAGGGATTTCCTTAAATAGGGTGATCAGGGAAGGGCTCTCAAAGGAGAGGACATTTGAGGACACTTGAATGAAGTGAGGGAGCAAGCCACGTTGCCGGCTGGAGGCAGCGCATTCTAAGCAGATTAAGTGGCGAATGCAAAGGCCTTGAGATGGGAATGTGTGCAGGGTGTGCAAGGAGGCCGGTGTGGCTGGAGCAGCAGGTGGGGAGGAACGTGCCAGCCTGTGCCCTCAGCACGTGGCTCCTACACTCCTGTGCGTGCCTGCACGTCTCCTCCAGTCGAGTTGTGTGCTGAGTAAAGGGTCCATTGTATTTTATCCGAAAGTTGTGTAAGGCATTTATGCTTACTATCGGAACTACACAATTTAATGCAATAATATGGAATTGTATTGCCATGCAAACTAAGCTGAAAAATCTTGTTGAAGATGAGGCGCTAACAAAAAACAACTCAGTAACAATACTTGTTGAAGATGAATAGCAGAGATCACTGTTGAGTTACTTACGAGCAAAACAATGGTAAAAGCCCAGGGGGAAATACTCAAGACCTTGTTCTCTTTAAAGAAGCCCAAACTGGACATCTTAGATGATGTGTTATGATGTGTTACGTGCGTGGTCAGTTTATGCAAGAAAAGGATGCAAAATGCCAGTGAGTGCATCCGTCATCAAAGAAGGGGCCTTGGCCCTGTATTGCAACAGCTCCTGCATTCCAGAAATCCCCAGTCTCCTTGAGTCGATCTTCTAAATGATCACTCCCCCGCCACCCGCCCCCTTTAACCGCCACTTCCGTGGCTCAGGCCACTTTCCTTGCTTGCCTAGACTATGTCTAACCAGTCTCCCTGCCTTCAGTCTCCACTCCAGTCCATTCTGCTTGCAGCTCTTCAAACACGGTAAATCCGATCATGCTGGACCTTTAAGTCTCAGCTTAGAAGTCACTTCGTGTAGGAAGCCCTCCCTGAACTTCTGCCCCTGTAATGGGTCCCCGTCCCCCCCATGCTCCCAGGTCATCTGGTGTTTCCCTACCAGCAGTTCCCACAGGTGTTGTAGTGCCTGTGTCCTCTTCGTAACACCACATTGTGGGCCCTGCGAGGACGGGCTCTGTCTCTTCCTGGCGTATCTGAGCACTTAATAAATGTGTGTTAACTGACTGAGTCAATGAATGAGGAAGATTCTCTTGGAACCTTGTCTTTCTGCCATCACGTTGTCAGTCACCATCTCCATTCTGTAGGTCTTTGGATTTTGGCACTAAAAAGTGGTCACAGGGAGGAAACAGTCACTCTGATACATTGTAGGGGGGATGCAAAATGGTATAACCGTAATGGAGGGGAAGTTGGCAGTATGTAGCAAAACTAAAACCCTCTGATCCAGCAGTCACAGTCATGATTCTGTGAGTCGTCTATCCCAAAGACACTCTAGCAAAAAGACACAAAGATATATAAGGTGTTTTTTTGTAACACTGCTTATAACAGCAGCTAAGACTGAAAATAGCCCCCAAATCTACTCCAGACAACTGGTTGAATAATCTTGTGGTGACATTTATTTATTTATTTATTTATTTATTTATTCATTCATTCACTCACTCACTCATTCATTCATTCACATTTTGAGTACATGAGCAGGGGAGAGGGGCAGGGGGAAAGAGAGAGAGAGAGAGAGAGAGAGAGAGAGAGAGAGAATCTCAAGCAGGCTCCATGCTCAGTGTAGAGCCCAGCACTGGACTTGATCCCATGCTGCTGAGATCATGACCTGAGCCAAAATCAAGAGTTAGATGCTCAACTGACTGAGCCACCCAGGCACCCCGCTTACAGGGGCGGACGTCTATACAGTGTAGTGCTCTGTGGCCATAAAAGAGCAATGTGCAGATTCAGTTATATATTTTGCTGCAGGTGTATCTCAGCCTATATTTTCAAGTGAAAATAGCAGGTCATAGAAGAGTGCATGTACTTAATTATGTCCTAAGTAAGAAGGGGAGATTATATACATATGTCCACTTTAAAAAAAGAACAATGGAAAGATAAACCCAAAACTAAAACACACACACACACACACACACACACACACACATTTTTAAAAAATTGAGTAGGCTCCATGCCCAACGTGGGACTTGAACTCACAACCCTGAGATCAGGAGTTACACACTCTACCAACTGAGCCAGCCAGGTGTCCCTAAAAAAAATACTTACGCATAGGGGAGAGAAAATGGAGAGGGGAAGGGACAGGGATGGAAGGTCTTATTTTACTGTTTTGACTTTAGAAGCACATAAAGGTTTATTAATTTTAAAACTTAAAAATAAAAAGAAAGAAATAACAGTCACTGTGGGGGAAATTATCTGGGGGCTGTTGCAGTGCTGGCGCTCCTGGTGAATTTGAGGCCATCAATCCCCTTTTCATCAGAATCACTTGGACCAAGGGAACAGGGACAGTGTAGGACACACAGTAGTAGCTCTTCTTTGCATGATTGGAGTTATTGTCTGCCAGGAACAGGGTGGGACGGTGGGCCAGAAACTACTGTCGCCCTCCTCTTGGCTCTCAGTACCCCCCGAGTCCCATCTCAGTGGCCACAGGCCACCCACCCAAATCAGAGCTCAGCTTTTGTGCTGTCAGGACCCGGCTGCCAGCTACAGGGACTCCTGAAAATCTGTATCCTCGTTTCTTGTTCCTTCCTTTCTTCCCTTCCTTTCTTTCTCTTTCTCTCTCTTTCTTTTTTAATTGAAATACAGTTGACATTCATTGTTACGTTAGTTTCAAGCCTACAGCACAATGATTTGTAATTATACCTGTAGCTGTGCACACTGTAAGAATAGTTACATTTCTCCTGGTCTCTGCCCGCCCTGTCAGCCGTCTTTCATGTGATGCTTTCCTGTCTCAACCCCGAGCTGCTCGCAGGCCTTTTTTGCTCTGTCTCTCACTCCATTTCTTAACAACTGTATTCCTACCATCCTTTTTAGCCCTACCATAGTTCCTGCACCCTCACTCCACCCCAAATCTCAGATTTGTCTTTAAGAAACCAAAAGGTTAAGTTCTCACTGGGCCCATGGAGCCAAAGTTTCCTTTGCTGGCTTCTTTCGGTGCTTGGCAAAGAAGTCAGGCCAGGAGCTCTGCAGTTACGGAGCCCCTGATCTCCCGGCGGTGGAACAGAGGTGAAACCCATGCCAGAACTGCCGTAGGGACCGTGACTTTGGACTTTCAACATGAACAAATAGAAAATCATCCTCTGTTACATTTGGGAGTTTTTGTGATTGTGTGGGGGGATGGGAGGAGGGAGGGCAGTGGTTTAACAGCTGCAGAGAGAAGATGACAGGAAGTTTGGAGACTTTGATTACCACTTTATTTTTGTCTTCCAGCTGCTAGGTCAGGCAGCTCGAAACATGGTACTACAGGAAGACGCCATCTTGCACTCAGAAGATGTAAGACACTTCCTTGTACGAACTGGGGTTTCTGTACATAATTTGTGTGGTTACAGGGAAGTGGAGTGTATCAATTTCTCTTTTTGTGTGTTTCTTAATGCAGAGTTTAAGGAAAATGGCAATAATAACAACACATCTCCAGTACCAGTGAGTATGCCCTCTCCAGTGACTACTTGCTACAAAATCATTATCCCCAGGCTCCCCCCTGTTGTGGCCTGCGTTCTTCAGCACATTTCCCTATGAAGGCAGCGGTTGGGAGTAAAAGTGGGGTTAGTCAAGGATGAGCTTCTGGAAAAGATGACTGAGACTGCAGAAGTCGGGGTGTGGGGTAAGATCAAGAGTGGGAACTACCTTTTGGTGAGCCTCTCTGTGTCAAAGTGAGGGCACCTCAGAGCGAGAGACCATAAACCCCACAAGGGCAGGGACTATACCAGGACCACGACAGCGCAGTGCCTGGCACTCAGTAGACACTAAATCAGTATTTGTTGACTCCCTGTGCCCCTGGTCTCTCCTGGGGAGTCTGCTCTTTCACTCGGGAATCAAGTGTAACTCTGACCTGTATCCCAGAGTCTCACCTATGACCCAGCCCTAGCTACATATAAATGATCCAGGAGATTTCGAAATATATAGAACCCCTTCTCTGTTATAATTTTGGATAAAACTATAGTTAGTTTTTCATTGTATTTCATTTTACTTTATATTTTATATAGTTGATACTAATGTGCCTAGTGTATGATTAAGAGTTTAACTCTTGATATTTAAACAGCTAAATGTTCATTCTTTGGGTGTGCGCATATCACGCGGGTGACTGCTAGGCTGCACATACGAACTGAATGTGAGCCTCGCGTATGTATAGTGTTTGCACCACCTCCCTTGATCTGCTAGAGTGTCAGCACCTCTTTAGGTTTAGAATCCTTCTTTTTAGCAACTCTGCACTCAGATATTGAACAGAGCTTCAAGAACAGTCTTAGGCTAGAATGGACAGAAATACAGAATGTGACAGAAGCCGGAGATTTGTTCTGCCTACGTGTATCTAGCCATAAGTTGCACTAGTTTTCTGAGATTTTTTATATTTATTTTCCTTTTTCCTTTTCTGATTTAGGCAAGAAGCTATTCAGAAGAAGTAAGTAACCCCAAAGGTAGGGGAGTTGGGTGCAGGGCAACTGAAGCAGGCTGCAAAGAATTCTACTTCTGGGCTGAGCATGAGTGTGCAACTCTGGTTGGCATATGCCCTTAAATTGACATATGCTCAGGGATAGCTCATTCGGGATATAAAGAAGACAGTACAGTTGACCCTTGAACTACATACACAGTTCCACTTACACACAGATTTTTTGGATAAATACAATACAGTATTGTAAATGTATTTTCTCTTCCTTATGATTTTCTTTCTTTTTTTTTAATATTATTTTGTGTGAGAGACAGAGAGCAAGTATGCAAGCAGGGGGATGGGCAGAGGGAGAGGGAGTGAGAGAATCTTGAACAGACTCCACATGAGCACAGAGCCTGACTCAGGGCTCGATATCATGACTATGAGATCATGACCTGAGCTGAAACCAAGAGTCAGACACTTAACCGACTGAGCCACCCAGGCACCCTGTCTTATGATTTTCTTTCTCTTCTCTTCTCTTTTCTCTTTTCTTTTCCTTTCTTTCTTCCTGCCTTCCTTCCTTCCTTTTTTCCTTTCCTTTCCTTTCTTTTTTTTTCTCTTTCTTTCTTTCCTTCCTTCCTTCCTTCCTTCCTTCTCCCTTTCTCCCTTTCTCCCTTTCTCCCTTTCTTTCTTCATTTATTTTTGAGAGAGAGACAGGCAGAGAGAGAGAGGAAAGAGAATCCCAAGCAGGCTCCATGCCATCAGCTCAGAACCTGACACAGGGCTTGAACTCACAAACCGTGAGATCATGACCTGAGCCAAAATCAAGGGTCAGATGCTTAACTAACTGAGCAACCTACATATCCCCTTATGATTGTCTTAATAACATATTTCTCTAGCTTTATTATAAAAGTATAGTATATAATACATATACAAAATAGATGTTAATTGACTGTTCCTGTTACCAGCAAGGCTTCTCGTCAACAATAGGCCGTTAGTAGTTCAGTGTGGGGGGCACCAGGTTATACACAGATTGTGACTGTGCAGGGTATCAGCACTTATCCATCCCTATGTTGTTCAAGGGTTGACTGTATATTTCAAAGGTGTGCAGTAAGTCAATTCACTGCTAGAAAAAGCTTTCTAAAAATGGCCGTGCGTAGAAGCCACCCTTAAGGAACAGAAAACCTTCTGCATTGTTAATACACATTAAGTAAGTTAAGTGCGCTGAAGCCATTGAACAGTCTTGTTTTTTTGAGTGGGTTAAATCTGTCCCTTACCATATTGGTTACTCTGATTGGCTTTACAGACTTTTGTTTGATAGTTTAGACTTCTGCCACCCTAGAGGACCAGCATAAATTTTGATATAGCTTCAGCAGCACTTCTGCATTGAAGTACAGACTGTACAAAGAGAGGTCTTTACTGTTCATTCCAGATAAGCCGTTTTCTCTTTTCTGATTTCTAGTGTCGAGCAGTCCTCTGATCTGCAGGACCAGCTGAATCATCTGCTGAAATAGTGCGGCTTGTAAGAGGGCGAACACACTTCTTTCCTTGACGCTGAGAAGGAAATCTTTTACTTAACCACTGTGTTATGGGTTTTATTTTCCAATTTCTTCTCCAAAAGTTAAGTTAGAACAGATTTGTGATGGTGTACAGTTTCTCCTGAAAAGAAGCGAGGTGGTTGAATTTTGGAAGTACTGCTTGAAGCAGATAACCCATGCTCTTATTGAATTTTTAAATTGCTCTGTTTAGTTTTATGTTAAAGCAAAATTAAAAGAGGTCTTAGTTTTTCCCATAGAACTTTTATATGTCGAGAGCCGTATCATCTAAATATGATCCTTAAGCAAATACTGAATAATGTTTTGAATTCAGAATTAGAGCTTCTATTGTGAAACCATAGGTCTGATTAATATTCTTTTTAAAAACTTTTTTCTTTTAATCATACATTCAGAAAATGTATATATCCCAAAATAGTAATAGGTAATACCTGTTCTTTCCCTCCCCTTCCTTCTCCTCCCCTCCCCTCTCAGAGGAGATACTTATTTTATTCATTGTAGCAAGTTCCTGAATGAAAATTGGCAAATGGTATATCTGGCCAGCTGCAGTGTTTTCCTTGACCTGCATTCCTAGAGTTTCTTTGTTGTTACTTTTGATTAATCGGCCTTGGGTTATTTAAAAATTTTTCTAGCCATCAGCAAACTCGTAAACATTACTGCCAAATGCAAAGACAGTTGAATTACTGGGAATGCGGCGTAGGGTTGTGCTGTGGGAAAACCTTCTGTTTTCAGATACTTACCCATGTTTATTTAATTTATTTTACTAAAAGGCATTGCCTTTGATTGTCTTTGCTTGGTTTGAATTTTAAATGGCACTCTATCGTGTTCTAGTTATTTCTTCACTAAGGAATTGGGAGAAAGCCGACATAGGAAAATGGTGTCTTCACTGAAAAGAAAAAAAGCAATTAAGAGTCCAATTTAATTCATATTGTATATCATCAAGTCGACTAATCATATTAGATTGTATTTACCCCTCATTATACATATACACATTAACTTAAGGTTAAAGAAAAAAAAAACTCGGTATGAAAGAATTCAGTTAAGCTATTCATTCTGTAAACACTCATCACAGTTATTAAATGTAAATGGACTCAGTTCACCTTCAAAAAAAAAGGGTCACAAATTTATAGCAAATGTCATGGGGTTTGTTTTTGTTTTTAATTTTTTTAAATGTTTAATTAGCAAATGTCATGTTAAGAGTAAAACATTTGATGTGCACCTGGGTAGCTCACTTGGCTGAGCATCTGACTCCTGATTTTGGCTCAGGTCATAATCTCATGGTTCGTGGGATCGAGCCAGCACTGTGGAGCCTGCTCAGAATGATCTGTCTCTCTCTCTGTCCCACCCCCGTTCTCGCTCTCTTTCTCAGAAATAAATAAACATTTAAAAAAAAGAGTAAAACATTTGAAACATAATCAGAGGGTGTTACCAACACTGTTTCTACTCAATATTTTGCTGGAGGCTATATTTAGTGCAAAAATTAAAAATAAGTATAGCTGTTAGCAATAAAGAAACAAAATTATTATCATATGATAGGATTATCTGCTTAGAAAATCCTAGGACTGATTTTTTTATTTAAAGGATCATCAATTCAGAAAACAAAATGAAGTCCAACCATCCAGGTATACAAGATGCAAAGAAATACCTAACATGAATTTTTTTTAATTAAAAATTAAAATAAATAAAGGTGTGGCCTAAGTTTTCCTTGTCATGCTGGAACAAATATTAAAGAAGCAATGATTGCTTACATTATACCTGATAAAACAAATTTCACAATAAAAATTTTAATGGTAAATATAATATCGGTAACATGAATGGTAAATATTAAATAATGAAAACCCGTAGTACTGAATTTAGTCTTTTTTTTTTTTTTGAGAAAGAGAGTATAAGCAGAGGAGAGGCAGAGAGAGAGAGAGAGAGAGAGAGAGAGTGAGTCTGAAGCAGGCTCTAGGCTCTAAGCTGTCAGCGCAGAGCCCAATGCAGGGCTCAAATCCATGAACTATGAGATCATGATCTGAGCTGAAGTTGGACACTTAACTGACTGAGCCACCCAGGCACCCCCTGAATTTACTCATTTTAAAGAACATAATGCCAAAATACATGAAAGAGAAGTAGCCAGAAATGTACGGTCCGAAATGCATATATAATTTGATAGTATGTCTCTTATAGAAACAAATGGGTTATGTAGAATTAAGTGGTGAACAAACATGGAAACAAAAATCCTTCTTTAAAATCTGGAGTATAGGGAATATGTTGGAGGATAATATATATTTTTTTAATGTTTTTATTTTTGAGAGACAGAGAGAGATAGTATGAGCAGGGGAGGGCCAGAGAGACAGGGAGACACAGAATCTGAAGCAGGCTCCAGGCTCTGAGCTAGCTGTCAGCACAGAGCCTGACGTGGGGCTCGAACCCACGGACTGTGAGATCACCACCTGAGCCGAACCCGGACGCTCAACCGACTGAGCCACCCAGGTGCCCCGGAGGATAATATTTTTAAAATAGTGAAAATTCAAATGCTATGCCAGAAAATTTATGTGATGATACCTAAGCAGTGCTATAAAGAAAGAAAATCATGCATGAAATCTGTTTTAGGGGTAAGGGTGGAAATGGTTTTTTTTCCTGGGGGTTTGTGGTTAGAACTGAGGAAATCAAAATAGAGGAAGAAAACCAAGCATGAATGATAAAAATGTGAAGAACATATGATATCATTAATTGGTACTTATAGATGAAGTTGGTAAAGTGTCGGGCACCTGGCTGGCTTAGTCACTGGAGCACGCACCTCTTGAGCTCGGACTTGTCAGTGCGAGCCCTACATTAGGTGTAGAGATTACTTAAAAATAAAATCTTAAAAAAATTTTAATTGGTAAAGTATCAGCTCAATCATGAAAATACAAATTAGTAAATTTATTATTGGATAGGAGATACATAAAATATATCAGATTTTAAAAGCATGATCTATCCGCTTGATGCTAAAAATTTGATTACTAGTATTAAAATGTCTGGCTCCTTCTAAAGCTATAATATTACAAAACTAACATTTAAAAGAGAATATGCCCAGGGGCGCCTGGCTGACTCAGTTGGCCCAGGCATGCGACTCTTGATCTTGGGGGTGTGAGTCTGAGCCCTGCACTGGGACTAGAGCTTACTTAAAGAAAAAAAAAAAAGTCATTTGTTTGTGATGACTTTCCGGAGACTTTTCCAAACTATCAAAGAACTTCCGTATACTGCCAAAGTATAGAAATGATAGTAAGATACTCAGATCATTTGCTGAAGTAAATATGACTTTCATGTTTATGTTTATTAATTTTTAAAGATTTTACTTTTGGGGCGCCTGGGTCGCTTAGGTGGTTAAGCATCCGGCTTCAGCTCAGGTCATGATCTCACGGTTTGTGGGTTTGAACCTCACGTCGGGTTCTGTGCTGACAGCTAGCTCAGAACCTGGAGCCTGCTTCGGATTCTGTGTCTCCTTCTTGCTCTGACCCTCCCCTGCTCATGCTGTCTCTCTTTCTCAAAAATAAATAAAACATTCAAAAAAAGAAAAGAAAAAGATTTGACTTGTAAGTAATCTCTACACCGAGCATAGGGTTCCAATTTACAACCCTGAGATCAAGAGTCACATGCCTCTGCCAAGAGTGAGGCAGCCCGGTGCCACTGTGACTTTCATTTTTAAAAATTAAAGCAAAAAATATAAGAAAGTCTGGGAGATTCTTATTTATGAACATAGACTGAAAAATCTAACACCATGTCAGAAAAATTGAATAGAGAAATATTTTTGAAGAACTGCTAAGATAATTCCAGAATTATGACGTTGATGTAACAGCTGCAAACACATTACATTAATAAGAACATTAAATTGTGTATCACTGCAATATACACCAAAAGGCATTTGAAAAAAGTAACTTCTATTTCTAATTAAAACTATGTAACTTTTTTTCTTTCTGAAGAGTTTTTTCTAAAGAACCAACATGTAATATTTGGTGAAGAAGAATCCCAGCACTCCAGAGCCTCAAAAGTGATTGAATACAGCTCCAGGTTTTACAGATGAAAAACATGACCGGGGACAGGAAGTGACTTACCCAAAGTCATTGAGTTTGGTGCTAGGTCTTTTGAGTACTTCTATAGATCTCTATCTCTGCTACTTTCCTTATATATGGAAACAAGGGTGCTACTTGTCACTTCTAGCATTTACCATAATACAAAGGGAAGGATCTTGGAAGTAATTTACCGTTACCCCTGCTGTTGCATTTCTAGCAAGTAAACATCTGGCTGGTCATCTGGCTTCTGCTCGAATGCTTCCAATTTTGGGGAACCCTTTACTGAGGGACGCTGGCCATTTTGGAAAGCTCTACCTCTTGAAAGATGGTCTGTGTACTGAACCCAAACCTGCCTTTCTGAACCATTCTGTCATTGTCAGACCAGGGGCTTCCAAGGTGCGATATGTGGGTGTCTGCACGAGGCTGTCCTTGGAAGAAAATACAAACATGTCTATTTATGTTTATTTTTTATCTTAAGGAACTTAGCTTTTGCTAATATTTAAAATATGACTTGATATGAGAGGTCTAATTTGGTCTACATAACATACTGATCTACACAGCAGGCCTGTCATTTAGCAAGGGCGATATTAAAAAAACAAAACAAAAAACAGCTGTGGCTGATGCACTGACCAATCATAATGAATGATGGCTACAAGCACTCTGGTCCCAAATCAGTGCCGCACACCAGATTCTAGCTGAGGGAAAACTGGGAATAACCCAATTTAAGTTGATGGCAGCTTGCCTTCTTGTGATCTGTGTGTGGCGAAGTGGATTAGTTTGTGATATCGAGCCCTGCATCGGGCTCTGCGCTGAGAGCATGGAACCTGCTTGGGTTCCTCTCTCTCTTCCTGTTTGTCCCTCCCCAACTTGTGCATTCATGCACTCTCTCAAGATAAATACATATTTAAAAAAAAAAGTCTTTTGGCTGAGAGAGTATTGATTATCATGTGTATGTTTGTCAGAATTCACAGAACTGTATGCTAGAGAAAGTTGAATTTTACTGAATGTAAATTATATCTCAATAAACCTGACTTTAAAAATAGATTGAGAATAAGGAATCTTTAAAAAATGGGCAGAGGATTTAAATAGACATTTCTCAAAAAAAAAAACAAAAAACAAAACCAACCATACAGATGGTCAACAGACACATGAAAAGGTGCTTATCCTCACGCAGCATTAGGGAAATGCAAATCTAAACCACAATGAGATATGATCTCACACCAGTCAAATGACTAATATTAAAAGACAAGAAATAACAAGTGTTGGCGAGGATGTGGAGAAAAGGAAACCCTCATGTACTGTTGGTGGAATGTAAATTGTGCAGCCACTGTGGAAAACAGTACCGGGGTTCCTTAAAAAATTAAAAATAAAAATACCGTGTGGTCCAGTAATTCCACTGCTGGATATTTACCCAAAGAAAATGAAAACTTGAGAAGTTACATGTATATGTGTGTATATATGTACATGTATGTGTATATTTTTATACATACTTATTGATATATATCAACATCAGAAGGAGATCTTGTTATTTGCAACAACATGATGGACCCAGGGGGTATTATGCCAAGTGAAATAAGTCAGGCAGAGAAACAAATACCATATAATCCTTTTATTTGTGGAATCTACAAAACAAAATGGGTAAAATAGGTGAAGGGGATAGAGAGATACAAACCTTTTATAGTTGTAGAATAGTAAGCCATGGGGATGAAAAGTCCAGGATAGGGCAAACAGCCCATAGATTTTAATAACTGGTGACATGTCAGCTGGCTTGTGGCGGTGAGCGTTGTGTAACGTACGGAATTGTGGAATCACTAAGTTGTACACCTGAAACTTACTTAACGTATGTCAACTAATTAAAAACAAATATATTGAGAAAAGGTGATTTCCATTCCCCACAGAGGCAAAAACCATATGGGTGTTCATTTAAGCCCCCATAGGAGGTTTAGAAAATGAAAACCACAGCGGAGCAATAAAGGAAGATACTAATTAATAGTAACTCCTCTTTCCGGTTGGAAAGACTAAAGGCAGACAAGATGACACCGGGCCCAGAAGGGCCAGGACTCGAGGTGAGGTCGCCTGGTCAGCCTGCTGGAAGCTGCTAGAAACGGCGGCGGCGGGTTCCTGCCTCACCGGGTAGGTGGGCTGGGAGCACCTGGCGCAGGCTCGGGCCGCCAGCCCCGCAGGCGATCAGGCCGGCCTGCCCGGGGCGGGGCCTCAGGAGCCTTCGGCCTGCGGAGCTGGTTGCCCCGAACAGAATTCCCGGAGACCAGAGGCCGAGGAGACAGTGAGTGTGCTGCCCCTCGCCTCCCTGTGCCCCCGTGTCCCATGCCCACTGCCCCTGAATCACTACCCCCCACCAGTCACCGCCACAACGTGCCCCTTAACCACCCTTCTATCTTAGCGTGCCCTTCCCCCTTGCAGGTGCTCAGCACCTTCGCCTTTCAGCTTCCTACCCTCCCCGCCCCGCTCCTGTTTCTGTCAGTGGCCGCCTCTCGAGACGCCGAGATCCGGAAGGACGTGCAGGTGCCAGCAAGAAGGACCTGTAATGGCCAAGAAGGAGCCTCGGCTGAGTGGGAGCACTAGGCCTTTGGAAGCCCAGCCGGGCCTGTGCTCTTCCTCCCCCCACCCCAGGGTCAAGGAGGGGGTGGGGGGCCGTGCAGGGCGGGGTCTGGGCTTAGAGCTTTGCAGGGAGAAAACCTGCCCAGGCCTGGATGTGTGGAGATGGGGGTGGTGATGGCACGGGAGCCATCGCCGTCAGTGCGGACACCAGCTCCCGCTCTTCTCTCTCCCCACCCCCACCTGCCCTTGGCCCCTGGTCAGACCTACTATGGGCAGGTGCTGAAGCAATCAGCGGACCTCCAGACCAATGCCTGTGTCACAGCAGCCAGGCCGGTCCCCAAGCACATCCAGGAAGCCTTGAAGAATGTACATGAAGAAGTAGCCCTGAGGTAGAGTGCCCCCGCCCCCCACCGTCCCCCAAAAAGACTTTAGACAGCAGCTTTTTCAAAAGATAGTTGATATGGTCCCTAGGGAATTTATCCATGTCCTCCAGTCCATCCAGTTTGCCTTGTCTGTCATAAAACTGGCAAAGGACAGCACTGATCATTTTACTGCTCTGTTTAAGAAATTCCAGTGACAGCACCCTTCACCCTCACCCACCTTTACTCAAGGATACGTCTGTACACCTTAGACCTGACATTCAAGGCTGTCTGTCAGGTTTGGCCCTCCCTTCCTAACCAACCCCAGCTCCTCCTGATGCGCAGAGTATGCCCCACACTACTCTAGCCACACCTTTCCCTTCCCCTTGCCCCGCATGCCATTGTTTATCTGGAATGCCTGCCTCCTTTCTCCTTTCCAAATCCTGCCCTTCCAACACTTCACCGTGTCCTACCTACTGTGAAGCCTTCTTCAGTCCTTGAGTACCTTCTTCCCTAAACCACTAGAGCACTCCCTGCCTGTGCCCCTCCATTTGTCAGTAAATCATGGAAATGTTTTCCGTGCTTATGTTTTACCTCCCTAGGTAAACACCCCTGGGGACAGAAATCTTGTGTTCCATTTCTTCATAACTAGCCCAGTTCTGGACTTGTATTCAGCAAATATTGTAAATGGTTTATTTGTCTTAGTACCTGGTGCAATGCCCAACAATACAATGGTAAACAAAGCGGATCGAGTCCCAGTTTTCATGGAGCTTCCAGTTTAATGGGGGAAACTAAACATCTAAATAGAAATCTGGTGAATGATGGGATGGGGGAGGGACAGAAAGGAAGGACGAAGGTAGGAAGGAAGGGTCTATAAGATATAGTGGTTCCACATAATCTGGTCTTTAGCGGGGGGAATATGTATACATTTTCTATTTCCCAGGTATTATGGCTGTGGTCTGGTCATCCCTGAGCGTCTGGAAAACTGCTGGATTTTGGACCTGGGCAGTGGAAGTGGCCGAGATTGCTATGTGCTTAGTCAGCTGGTTGGTGAGACAGGACATGTCACTGGAGTAGACATGACAGAAAGTCAGGTGAGGCCGTTATTTGGAGGACAAGGAGGAAGAACTTCTCAAAGACATTCTTTCAGAGATAAAGTTGATTCCTTCCCGGCTCTTCCAATTTTAGTATATGTGCTGCCAAAGGGAGCACTCCTTCCCAGCTCTTCAAAGGATAATCTAAGAAGGTTGCTAAATGCGACAGTCATTTGTGCCACGAGTGTCTCCTACTCTGAAAGCTGAGCACTTTGACAATTAGGGGCTCTTCTGGGGAGAACAGAGTCAGGAGTTTGACCTGATACATGAATTCCATGATGACCCAATGGAGTCTGATTTTTCCCTTCCTTCTGCCATCTATCTTGAGAGATTTAGTTATTGAGTGAAGAGTTGATTCAGTGTCTGGCTGGCTCAGTTGGTGGAGCATGTGACTCTTGATCTCAGGGTCATGAGTTCAAGCCCCACATTTGGTGTAGAGCCTACTTAATTAAAAAAAAAAAAAAACCATGTATTGAGCAGGGGGTTATGCCCCATTGAGTTATCCCATTGTCCCAGGCTGGGACATTGAAGATTTGCCCAAAATAGACTCAGGTAAGTATATTCCATTAGTAATAGAAAATGTATATTTAAAAAGTAGTATTTTAAAAAATGATGATCAAATCCATATATACATTTTGGGGGGTTTTGTTTTTGTTTTTGTTTTTGTTTTTTTAGGTAGACGTGGCTAAAAAGTATATTGAATATCACATGGAAAAGTATGGTTTCCAGACGCCCAATGTGACTTTTCATCATGGCTACATAGAGAAGTTGGAGGAGACTGGAATCAAGAATGAGAGTTATGATATTGTTATGTGGGTCTATATCCTTACTTGTGAGACTGTGGCCCATTTCCTGTTGAACACAAATGTCACCACCCTTCGCTGGACTTCCCTCAGTTAGGGTGTTAACCGTAGCCTCACTTCACGAAGGGAGGGAGCTGCTCTCAGGCGTGTGCTGTCCACTGGCCTCAGAACACACTAGCCCAGGAGAGAACTGATTTTGAACTTAACCATAAACGAATGAGCCCCAAAGACCAGCAGGACCACTGAGTCTGCTCAGACAGTACACACTGGCCTGTTGTCTTTAGTGTTACTGTCTCACCAAAGTGTAGGAAGTTGCGTTTCCCCTTTTCCTTTGAGATTTTGTCACATCATGCCCACGTGACAGGCTTCATCAAGCCACCTGTGAGGAATTTAGCCTATTTCCATGTGGCACGAGGAACACGTTGTATTGTAGGCATCTGGTCCCGGGTTTCGTGCTGTTGCACGGTGACCATCAGGGCAGAAGCAAGTGAGCGTGCCTGGCTTTTTTTCCTGCGCGCTCGGATTTGCTAACAATTTACTGCAATTTTAAACAGCCTGTCCATCTCCTTTTTCTTGGGGAAAAGTTGAGTGTGGGGAAGAGAGGAGGGAGGCAGGAGGAATGATGTAGCTTTGAGAAAACAATGGAAGACGACTCTTAGGGACTAAAGGATTCGAAGAGCTCTGCGTAGTGTGCGAATTTGCCTGATATTCCATCCATTCTTTTTTAGATCAAATTGTGTCATTAACCTTGTGCCTGACAAGCAGCAGGTGCTGCAGGAGGTCCACCGAGTACTGAAGGTGAGGGAAGACGGAGGCAAGTGGTCCTCACGTGTCAGAGCAGTGGGATCTGTCCTACACTTGCCCCCTTGAGCTGAGAGCTCAAACTCTTGTAGTTTATTCCCTAAATCAAAAGGGAGGGGGCGCCTGGGGTGGATCAGTCGATTAAGCATCCAACTTCTCCTCTGGTCATGATCTCATGGTTTGTCAGTTCGAGCTCCACATCAGACAGCTAGCTCAGAGCCTGGAGCCTGCTTCAGATTCTGTGTCTCCCTCTCTCTCTCCCCCTCCCTTGCTCACACTCTGTCTCTCTCTCTCTCTCTCTCAAAAATAACTAAAATATTTAAAAAATTTGCAAAAAGAGATGGCCAAAGGGGCGTGGCAAGGATACCCTAGACATGGATTCTCTTTTCCTCTCACATGGTACAAGGGTCATGACTGTCATTGAACATGTTAAAATATTTGCCTCATTGCTGTCTCTCCTCCTGTTCTCTGCTGTACATGGTTCTGGAATAGCCTCTGTAGAACCCGTAGGAACTTTTGGACTGACGACTGAAGGCTGCTCTGACTCTATCCTTCTAGCTTGTATGGAGTTTCTCAGGGCTTCTCGCTCAGTCTCTGTCAGGATTCTAGATTTTCAGGAAGTTAAGGTAGATGGATCTTTTAAATTAACTACTTTCTAGAAGGAAGACTTGCAGGAGCTCCATACCCTCCATTTATATCATGAGATGTGTATCTCACGATAGAAGATACAAGATTCTGAGATTTGGGGGCCACAGGGCTCTCAGAGAGATCAAACAAGAATATCTGTGTAGAATGGTTTAATGATGTCTTAACTGATATCCCATCTTATGGACCAGCCTGCTATCTTCACCAAGATGTACTTCTAAAAGGGAGAGACATTACTGTACAATCTAGACTCTAGACCCTTGAAATTAGCTAAATACAATCTTAAAATTCCTGATCACTCATATATGTTTTAACTGCATTTAGTTCAGACTGGCAAAAATTTTAAGTAACCTGAGTCTCTTTATTTAGGAGACAACACTCTCAGAAAGCCATTTTATTACCTGTTAAGTAGGGCCCTGGGAAAAAAAAATCTTGGCATGAGGTTACTGGTTGTAACCAGGGAGGCAGCAGTGATTTGTTAGTTCTGTTGGTTTTTTAAATTGATTTTATCTTCTCATTCCGTTGTTTGCTATCTGGGACTAATGTCATCTTTAACCTTGTTTGGATTAATACTGCTGTTTCAGCACGGAGGGGAGCTGTATTTCAGTGATGTCTACGCTAGCCTTGAGTTGCCGGAGGAAATCAGGACACACAGAGTTTTATGGGGTACGTGCTGCTTTGTTCTGTTTCACTTGTTCGGGTTCAGAGCTCCGGTCTGCTAATATGCGGGATGCGGCTTTGTGATATGGGAACACGTGGGGTTAGGTGAGGAGCCTTATGCTCCCCTTCACCTCTTCAAGAGTGGTGTGACCTTGGACAACTTAGCCTCTTGGAGTCATCGTTCTCCAAATTGTAAAATATAGATAAGAATATAATCTGCCTTATTGGGCTGTTATGAAGATTCAATGAGATAGTAGATATGAAAAGTATTTTCAAAACTGTAGCATGGAAATGAGGGCAACCATTCTGGGACCGAAGCCCCCCTAATCCCTTTCTGCCCAAACAATTGATGTGTGTGGTTTATTTCCTTACTGTCATTTTAACGGAGCCTCTGGACGTTGAGATCAATGCATGAGTGCGGTCAATCTGGCTATGAAATTAAAAGTTCTTAATTTTAGGGGAGCCTGGCCGGCTCAGTGGGTAGAGCCTGTGATTCTTTTTTTTTTTTTTTAAATATTTTTTAATGTTTTTAATTTATTTTTGATACAGAGAGAGACTGAGCATGAGAGGGGGAGGGGCAGAGAGAGATGGAGACACAGAACTGGAAGCAGGCTCCAGGCTCTGAGCCAGCCATCAGCACAGAGCCTGTCGCGGGGCTTGAACCAACAAACGTGAGATCTGACCTGAGCCGAAGTCGGAGGCTTAACCGACTGAGCCACCCAGGCGCCCCGAGCCTGTGATTCTTGATCTCAGGGGTTGTGAGTTCAAGCCCCACATTGGGCTCTCTGCTGTCAGCACAGAGCGCTGCTTTGGATGCTCTGTCCCCTTCTCTCTCTCTCTGCCCCTCCCCCCCTCAAAATAAGTAAACTTAAAAAAAATAAGTTATGTTAACTTTTTTCTTGTCATACAATAGTAAATGAATATTGTTAAAATATTGGAAAACACAAAAAGAAAAAGAAAAAATTACTACTTACCATGTAACTTAGTAATAACCTCTTTACTATTTTAGTATACATCCTTTTAGGGCGTGTGTGTGTGTGTGTGTGTGTAAGAAAATAAAATTGGGAACATGCTGTGTATAGAGTTTAGTATTCTAATTTATTTAGCATGTTTCTTAAACCTAAGGTTTTTAAAAAATGTATTTTAAATATTTGTATTTAGTAACTGTGGCATACAGCTGTACCATACTTTATTTGACCATTTCTCTGTGGATAATCGCTTGGATTGTTTCTAATTTGTTGATGTAATAAATTAAAAAATTAGTATGAATATTAGTAGTATTAGTAGTAGTTATTGTTCTGGTAGCATGCCATTATGATAATTTGGAGCTAAAAGACAACTTTGTAAATATCCTTTATATTTCTTTTACTCACGTAGATAGTGCTTTTCAGATTGTGACCTACTCAGTCTCGAAATATGATTGCAGCTGGGCGGAGCTAGCACCTTAGTGACTGTCTTGAAGAATGGTTCACAGAGGCCATTAGCTAGTACATTCCATTTTAACTGTGACTTTCTAGGTCTTGGGGGGGACACTCAGGACCTTCTTCTATTTCTAGGCCCTATATTTTAACAAACACCATTTCCTAATCAATTTTATAGAAGAGTAATTTTCTGAACATCTAGTTGTTTTGGTTGGTCTGTGAGTTTTCTTTTTTTTAGGTGAGTGCCTGGGTGGTGCTTTGTGCTGGAAGGATCTTGCCATCCTTGCCCAAAAAATTGGTTTCTGCAGTCCACGTTTGGTCACTGCCAACCTCATTACAGTGCAAAACAAGGAACTAGAAGGAGTGATCGGTAAGAAAGAGGAGAGGGGGACGTTAAAACTGCTTCCTGAATGGTTCACATGTGGTGATTAAGAAGTGTGTACTGGGGCGCCTGGGTGGCTCAGTCGGTTAAGCATCCGGCTTCGGCTCAGGTCATGATCTCACAGTTCGTGGGTTCGAGTCCCGCGTCAGGCTCTGTGCTGACAGCTAGCTCAGAGCCTGGAGCCACTTTGGATTCTGTGTCTCCCTCTCTCTCTGACCCTCCCCTGCTTTCACTGTCTCTTTCTGTCCCTTAAAAATAAATAAAAAACATTAAAAAAAAAAAAGACAATGTGTACTGAGTGAGCCTCATTGAGATAGGCTTTGGGTCAGTGGGAAACCTCCATCTTCTCTTCTGTTTAATAGCAACCTCCAAAGTTTGGTATAAAGCACTTCGAAGTTATTCAGCAAATAAAGTGAACTGGCCAGAAAGACAGCTAATGGCATGCAAAGAAGAAAATCACCTTTATAATATTATGTGCTCTTCATCTGCTAAGCAAAGCAATAGCCGTTTGGGTGCTGGAGCTGAATCATGGATAAATTCTGTTTCAGGTGACTGTCGTTTTGTTTCTGCAACATTTCGCCTCTTCAAACTCCCTAAGACAGGACCAGCCGAAAGATGCCAAGTTATTTACAAGGGAGGAATCACAGGACACAAAGAAGAACTAACATTTGATGCAAATTTCACGTTTAAGGTAAATAAAAATTTCCACGACTTTGGGTATTCTTTCTACTCTTACCCTTGCTCCAGTTACTTTCTCTGAACATTGTATTATGTCTCAAAAAGTAAGTGGCAAGGGCACCTGGCGGCTTCGTCAGTTAAGCATCTGACTCATGATTTCAGCTCGGGTCATGGTCTCACTGTTATGAAATCAAGCCCCTGACAGATGGAGCCTGCTCAAAATTAATAAATAAACATTAAAAAAAATACGTTGCCGACATGACATTTTACCATTAAATATTTCAGCATGCATCTCCTAAAAATAAAATATTGTCCTATATGAGCCCAGTATCACTATCACACCTAAGAAGAGTTTTTCCTTAAATGGAAAAGGGATGGGAAGGATGGGAAGCATCCTTCAGACATCAAGTTAATGGAATTATAAAGGATGGAAAAGGATGGACAGTTACAGAGAGCAGGATAGAGAAGAATAGCGGTTGCACAGCAGTGCAACAACATTTCAGTCGTACACATGTATGATGGAATCAAGGAACTGTTAGTGCTTAATGACAACATATTGATGTTAATACTACTCTGCAGAATAGGCTGTGTTTCCTCAAAATGGAAAATTATAGGCTTTAGAATCGGATACCTGGGTTCAAATTCTGGCTGTATTATTTATTACTTGAGTACACTTGAGTAAGTCCTTTAAGATCTAGTTTGCTCCACTGCAAGAGTGATGGTAATAATACCTACTGTGTAGAATTTCTGTAAGCTTAGCAATAATATGGGGGTGCCTGCCTGGCTCAGTCAACAGCGTATGCAATTCTTGATCTCGGGGTTGTAAGTTCAATCCCCATGTTGGGTACAGAGATTACTTAAAAAATAGAATCTTAAGAAAATATTAGGAATAATATATCAAAACATTGGTACATACTGGGAACTCAGTAAACAGAAGGTAGTCATTATTCACAGGTAGAAAGGTTTACTGGTTTCCACCTCTATTTTTTTTTTTCCAAAAAATTTCTTCCCTCCTTCCCGGTGCAGTGGAGGCGCTGATGCTTTCTCACTGATCTGCCTGCTCCGTTAGAGTCGCGGAATCAAAGAGGGAAGGGCCTTTGAAGTCATCTTTCTGATACGGTGCTTCTCAAAAGAAAAAAAAAAAGCTTTAATAGCAGAATTATTTTTTAAAACTAAATCTTATTTTAAAAACCAGCACTTAACCACATGTCAGACATTGCTCTACATAACGCCAGGACATGAAGGGGTGAATGCGGAGTTTATCTGAAGGGAAGGGTCAGACAGCCCAGAATCTCCTGGTTCCCCAGGCATGAACCCTTTATTCACCTCCCAGGCACCCTGGGACTCACAGAATACACATTAAAAACTAATATTTTAATTTAAAACTTTATTTTAATGATGAATAAGGTGAAGATAACCATGGTTGTCTACATCTGTCTCCGAGAAGAGAC